>BOSO01003938.1:0-13616 GCA_018403395.1 Gorsachius goisagi
GGAGTGTGAGGAGTCCTGCCCTGGGGAGGAAGGAGTGGCAGAGACGTTTTACATTTTATTTTCTCATTATCCTACTCTGATTTGCAAAATTTGGCCCACACCATATGATGTCATGCTCAGCAGGTAAAGTTGGGGGAAGAAGAAAGAAGTGGGTGATGGTGTTTATCTTCCTAAATAACTGTTGCGAATGGTGGAGCCCTGCTTTCCTGGAGGTGGCTGAACACCCGCCTTGTTTTGCTTTGTTTGCATGCATGGCTTTTGCTTTCCCTGTTAAACTGTCTTTATCTCAACCCAGGGGTTTTCTCACTTTTACCCTTCAGATTCTCTCCCCCATCCCAATGGAAGGGGGTGAGCGAGTGTCTGCGTGGTGCTTACATGCTGGCCGGGGTTTAACCACAACAAGGACCAAGGGTTACCAGTGGCTGACACAAGACCCATGGAAGACCTGTGTCCTTCTGAAGAGGCAGCTAGAGATCTGATGTAGTACCCATAGTGCCTAAAGTGACACTAGACCTCTAGTTATCATAGTCTATGGAGCCTAGACAGCCATTTCCTTGAAGAAAATGCGTTGAGCAAAATTCACCTACATAAATATAGACATCTCATGCCCTCTGATATGTCTTGAAGTATCCTACTCACCTTTGTGGGCTCTCTCATTAGGACATGAGTTTTCCAGAAGTCCTGTTCACATCTGCTTTTGAAAATGATTTTGACATTTTAGGGTGGCAAGGCAGGCATGTCTAATTAACTGATCAAGCCTATGCAGCCATCTATATTTCGGGTTTGCTAATTTCAAACTGACACAACCCTAAGGGATCAGTTCAGTCGCCTAAGAATGCTATTGTTGTTTGAGTTACCCTAAGGCATACGCACAACCTCCAAGTGCCAGTTACTAAAGGTGAGGTCCTGCATACCTGCCCACTCTGTGAATGTATCCAAACGGTATGAAGCACCTTTGCTCTGATAACGGATGTGAAGTGTAAGGGATTTTATGAGGACATCAAGAAGGACCTGAAAACCAGCTACATGGAAAGCAAAAGCAAGAAAAATTTGCAGCCAGAACCTGCATCTCCCAAGGCTCCTCCAGCCCTGGACTTTTTTATGCCCCAATGATAATTAACAGCTCTAACTTTCATTGCATGTAGTTGAAACCATTTCCTTACTTGTCCCATTGTTTAGTGGCAAAATGCCAGCTCAGGCTGGGCAAGAAAGTTGCTTCCACTGGCAAGGATGCAACTCTGAGAATTGGCAGTTTGTTTCCCTGGTAAGATTTGTGCTACATTACTGCTCAATGCAGAGCAAGTTAATGAGCCAGGAGGTCCCGGGGGGTATTGTTAGATGATGTATATCCTTAGCATGTCTTTAAAGATGCATATCTTTAGTCCAACAGGACTGAGGTTTTGGAACATAGACTGAACACAGATATAACCTGGACTATACAGGCATATGTTATTACATACAGCTGACATTACAAAAAAAAAAAAAAAAGAAATTATCCCATTTAAATGTTATCCTCCTTTATTTTGTTGCATAGAAGCTCTAATTTAGCATCCTCAGCACAAGTAATTCCTTGCACCTTCTCAATGCAGGCCCTTCCAGTACAGAGGTCTGTAGTTTGCTGTGTTGTATAAACACAGATCCTAGTTCCTTAGAAGAGTTAAATAGAACGGAAGGTTCAATGAAATCAAACTAAGCATGCATTGAATTGCGCTATTGAACTGCATCAGATTTTAATTTTTCAGGCTCTGTTGATAATTTCTGATGCACTAGCCTTTTGATATGTAACAAAGGCTATTTTACATAGGACATTATATAAATGAACGCACACACAAAAATGCCTAGGAAAGATTATAGTAATATAACTTTAGTGTGATATTGTCTTACCCAGTTTTCCTTTGAGCATGTGTAAAATTTGTGTTATTCACAACATCCATTGGTCAAACTCTCCATAGCTAATTGTTTTTCTTGAGAAAAATCACTTTTCTCTTTGATTTGAACCTTTAGCAGGTGACCCCTACTTCTTCCTATGTGGAGGAGGTACTAAGCCATAATCTCTTACTCACTTTATCCTTGTCATTCATTAATTTTTATTTCCTTCAGGAGTAACCTTTTCCAGGCTGAAAATTCAAAGCTAACCTACTCCTACATGACTTAGTTGCTCTTAGTAGGAAAATCAGTCCACACTAGAAATCATCCATTTCAGCCTTCTCTGTATTTTCCCAGCTTTATGATATAATTTCTGAGGTACTATGTACAAAATGCCTCTCTGTTTTAGGACAATCAACAAAAGACAGAATATAAATAAGGCTAATACTATCAATGGTTGGCATATAATCCTACTGAAGGATTGGTTTAGGATTTAAGAACATAAATATAATATATTTAACATAAATATAATATATACAATAATATAAAGTAACACTGAAATCCTGGACAACATGCAGCAGAGCCACAATTTTTTTACATGTTGAAAAATATTGTATCTAATTTACCTGCAGGGAGAAGAAGATGCCATGGAGTTCAGATTTTCTGGCAGCCCAGACCAAGGGACCAATGGTTTCCATGCAGTTTGGAAGCCAGGATTTTGTTTACAAAGAAGTCAGAGTGCAGGTGATGGGAGGGGAATGACATATGCCTTAGTCTCACTCTGATAAGGAGCTGGGATGGTGCCAGAGTGCCATATAGACAGACAGAGCTTAAACATTGGCTTCATTGCAGAATACATAAACCTCTGCTGGGAGGAAATACCAGATATAAAATGGCTCTTTAATCTCGCAGACAAATTCCAATTTGAAATGCACTACACACTTTTTACACTAGGCATGATTAATCACTGGAACAAATACCAGTAGAATTGATGAATTCACCATTTCTTGACTTTCAAGTCAAGACTGGATGCCCTCCTGGAATTTATGTGGTAGCCAAACACATGTTATAGTCAAGTACAATACTTGTTATTGGGGTTAATAGCATGGGTTATAAAGTAAATTTTAATGGTTTTTTTCCTACAGTGGAGGTCAAACTAATGGCCTTTTCTGGTTTACAACTCTCTAAAGCTGATAAAGACACTTATTATGGGCAGCACTGCTCTGGTCTACATGTGATCATCCTCCCCATATTTTTATCCTGCCCTTTCCCTGCATTGTCTGTGACACAATTCCCATTTTAAATTCAAGCTCCTGAAATTTGTTTAGGTTCCTTCATTTCCAAGTAATGAATTATTGAATCTAACAGGAAGTTAGTAAAGTAATAAGAGATCCTATACACTGAGTTGGATTTAGGTCCAAACGCCTTTCAACAAGCATTAAACAAGTAAAATTGAGAAAAAAAACCCTAATATTCATCAGTAAGACTTGTTCTAGGTAGCCTTGGTTTCATAACACCTAGTTTCTCATGACAGCACAGACCAGAAAGAAGTTCCTGGGTGACCAAATCCAATTTCTTGATATCTTCAAGATGTAGTTGAATAGCTCCTTCCATAAACTGATCAAACTCCATTTTAAGAAGGCAAACTCCATTGCCCTTCCTCTAATTTCTTTTATTCTGAAATCTGATGACTATATACTCACCTTGTAATTTTCAGCCCTCAAAGTCTGTAAATAACTGTTCTTTAACCAACTTTAGCCTACTTAGCACTTGGATCTTTCTGGAGTGTAAATGCGAAAATATTTAAGTTAAATAATTAATATTTAACCATATTACTCTAGGATTTCTTTTCCTAAGCCAAACTCTTCTCCTTGCTTCATTTAAAGGTAGGTTCTCCATTCATAGCATCACTGTATTGGTCTTTCTTCTTTATTCTTTCAGTTAGAATTGGTCTTTCTTAATTGTGGATGACAATGATGCTCTAACTGAGGTCTCAGGAGGGCTGTAGATGATAGCAATGTCTCTCTGCGTCTGAAACCAGACCAGCTTTGCATTAGCCTTTTTCACAGCTGTACCACGTTAGTGGCTTGCAGTCATCCAGTGACTGTATAAGACACCCAGGTCCTTTTACTTTTCATTATTTGTGACTGATAAATTTCTACCTAAAGGTAGAAAGGTAGAAATTCCTCTTATTGTTCCCTAAGGGCACAAGCTTGTACTTTGTGCTATTGAATTTTATTCCTTTTTGGTGCTCCACTTGTCACAATCATACAGTTCTCCCAATAAGCGTATCTGGCTTCCCCTTAGTGTGGGCAGTGCTGCATAACTTGTTTGTATTAACAGGTTTCAACTCTGAACTTTTTTGTTCTAAACCTATTAATGATCGGTGCTATGTTTTGCTGTTTGTGAATCCTTATTCAAGGGACTGAATGACGATCGGTATTAATTAAAGTATTACCTGAAACAATGCACACGTAATAATCTTGGGGGTTGGACTAGACGACCTTTAAAGGTCCCTTCCAACCCAAAACTTTCTATGATTCTATGACAATAATCTCTACTGTAGTAGTAACTATTGACTGATAGTGTTTGAATAACACATATACAAGGACTTCTGGTAGGTCCCTAAAAAAGACAAGAAATGAGAATAACTGGTTTCCATTCCTATTCTAGTACTGGCAGTAAATGTGGCCCATCACTGTGGGGAATAGACACGTTGTTGTCTGTATGGTTACAGCAGGGCACACAGAGGCTGGCTTATCCTCTAGGATAGGATGCTAGCACTCTGTCTTAACAAGAAAAACAGCCTTCTGCAAAGAAATTGTAAACTCCTCAAGATGAATTGTCTGCAAAAGGATGTAAAAGGGTCTACAAAAGGATGTAATTTACCCGTAAATATCCACAGAGATTGGCAGATTACCTTCAAGTTCCACCTGTAAGTAGTTCACCATGCTAATTGCATGTGATCATGGCAGGTTTAGAGGAGTCACAAATACAGGCAATATACACAATACTATATACTATGTAATCTGTAAAATGTAATCTGAGAGATTATATTTCCTCTTTACAATTTGGAAATACATGCAAATCTTATTTATAATTTCATAATTTATTTGCATAATTGTGAAAATATTGTGTAAATGTTGTAAACATGAGAGTGCATATAAATGACAATACAGCTTCCTCTCTGCTGGATATAGCTATTGCTAATTAATTGGTCCTGGACAGTTAATATATAAAGCATAAAAGTACTCACTAAAACCCAATGATTTTATAATCACCATTTTAACACAAAGGGGATGTCCTTATGATGTCTCTCTGCAGCTAAATGCTGCCTACATTACGTATCAGAGCATATAGATAGTGCATTTCTCAATTTCTTTGGAGATTATAGAACTAAATATGAAGACTCATTACTGGTCTCATTAAAAGCACTGAAATATTTGATATCAACGATTGTCACAAGGTACATTATTAATGGTTATTTGGCATCTAATTATTTCTAAATGTTTTCATTGCTATATATTAAATTAGGGGAAGCTAGAAAGGAGAGACTACAATTTGAAATCGACTGCCAACTTTTAAATGAGATTGTTTCTCCTGAGACTATGGTGATTGGAACTTGCATTAGTAGCTCGTTGAAGCACATGTATTTCTTCTGACATATGTCATAGCTAGATCTTTTTATTGATGCCAAAATGCTGTTCTGTTTTAAAATACCACTGTGGAAGACTCCTTTCTAGAAATTGTTTATATTGTAATTATGCATTTTGCAACACTCCAAGTACATATACTGTTGCATTTAATGGGTATAACGCCAGCTGGTAATATTTTGTGGGTTTTGTTCCATTGTTACTTGTTTTGCAAAAATAGAACTGTATTATTTGTGCCTTTCTTTCCACTTACAAAATGTTTCATTATTTAGCAGAATAATGAATAAGAATTTCTTTCAATATTTCTGTTGCTGTACCAAACTCTACTGTTATGGTAATGCTTGCTTATTGTCCTCCATAGAATAAAGCTGCAAATATTTGACCTTGACTTACAAATTTGGGTGGAATAAATACAAACTACTGCCTGATGAAGAAAACCTGTATTATATCTAAAAGGGCTGAGGTCCAAATCTTCAAAGGCCTTAAAATACCTCATTAACATTTTGATTTCTCTTTTCAAGAAAAAATAAAACACATAACTCTGCATGTTATATCACTCTTATTTGTGCTGATATTACCCCTAAAGAATTGCAAGTTAGAAAGATCAAGAGAGGACCTTAGGTCCTAAGAACATAACCTTGAGAAGAACTTCACCCAGAATTTTTGCATCAAACCTAAGACCGGAGTTTGAATACACTCATTTTTCTGTACATCTAGATAACCTTTATTTCAATCTGAAGCGAACTGGCGCTCCCTGTGGGCAAAGGAGCTGGGTGCAAGCCAGCTCAAACAGTAAGTCCTAGGATTGTGTTAGCACAGTGCTGCACTTTCCTTCATTGCCAATCAGTAGAGATTATTAGTCCTAAATTAATACTGCAGTAAAAATATTTGCTCAATTTCTGGTTTGAAGTCGGTTTATACCAGCTTATCTTGGAGCAAAAGAGTGAGCTCCTAACTGCCTGGAAAATCTTGTGAGTTCGTGTCTTTAGAAGATAACCTTGCTTCCTATAGCATGGCTTGAAAATGAGATACAAATCAACATGACTAGAAGTGTTGGATTCATTTTACCTAACTCCAGATGTCTATTCTGTACATATATGCCTTTGAGGCATTCTTATAGACTCTTGACATAGACGGTGGTAACAAAAGACATTTCTAGGTTGCAAACAATCTCATCCAAAAATAGTCATCCAAAATAGGTTAGATGAATTCTACAGTTGCCAGTTTTCTTCATTGACTATAAAGGGAGGAAGGAGAACATTCCTCTGAGGAATACTTAGTGATGCCCAACATCTGTGGGCAAATCCCCAAATTGAGCCCCTCCTAGCTGTCCAGCTGAATTGCTCTCTAAGCCTCACAGACAGTATTGACAAGATCTCTTCTGTTAATAGATGTTTATGCTCTTTGCATCTGTAAAATCACCTAGTTTATTCACTTAATTTTAGGTGCCTTAATCTTGAACTCAGTTTTGTTGAAGGGATTTGATGCAGTTGCCTAGAAAGAGGTAGTTAATACCATTTGAGGTGTGCTGGAATATCCCAGAAATCTGTATGGGATTTTCTGGAGAGATAAAAGGCTTGCAGAAGGATCTGTGTCCTTCTGTCCCATCAGATTTCCACCAGATGGGATAGACCATGACGTTTCAAATGGCAGTAGATGACTCAGGTCAAGGCACACTCTGGGTGTCAGACTCTCACTGGTGAGAACAACCACTGTGGTGACTGCCTTTATGTAAAAAAGACTTATTAAAAGACAGAAAATTTCTAATGTTAGGAGAGAAGGAGTGAAAGACCAAAATCCAGAATACAAGAGAACTGCCAGTCTATACCAGAGTCACCTCACAGGATTCGTTCTTGAGGGGAGATTTGAATATATCCAGCTGGGCTAGCATTGGTGGGAGAAGTTTTTGTGGAGGGATGGCTCAACGTTCCAGTTTAAGGATAATCATCCAGGAAAGAAAATTTTAATAATAAAGGACTGAACAAGCAAAGGCACAGTGATACCAGCCTTGACATTTGCAGTCATAAGATTTAAGAAAAAATGCTATAGTTTGGTTGGACTTCTGTATAGGTCCTGTTTGGTTTTAATGTCTTTACTGGACCCAGGTCGTTCATCCTTTATTTCTCACCTGTCAGATTAGAAACACACGTCTTGAATGAAACAAGGTCTAACTGCATGCCTCCAGCAAGTGGCACTTTGGGAAAAAATGCACCAAGAGTTCCCTAAAAAAGTCAAAACATCAAGATTAACTTCTACTTCACACATTTAGTTTCTGTTGCAATTCCTTCAATGGCTGTTAACACGTGGTCAAGTCAGGCACAGGCAGGAATCTTTCCAAGATGTCGCCTCCTGGTTTGCACACATCTGGTTTGGCTAAGCTGCGTATTTTCCAGAGTCAAACCAGGACAGCCTGCAGTGCTGTCAGCCATGCCCCCTCTCAGGACAGGGAACAGCTGCCGCCGGCAGAGACCGGCTGGCTCCTCCCGTACGGGGCTTTCGCAGCCTCTATTCCTTTCTGCAGGGAAAGTGTAGCCTGGTATAAAACTTTCCATTCAGATGAGCAGATCTGACAGATTTGTCTACTTATTAATAGACTAAGTTCAGCAGAATTTAAGATGCAAATTTATTCTTGGCCTATTTTCCTTTTTGCACTTTCAGTCTGTTTTGTCCCCTGTGCTTTTCCCCTAGCTGTTTACATCTCTTCATCTCCTCTGATTCATATCAATAACATTAAGAATTGTAATCTTTTAATCTCCCATAATTCACTAGATTACCTTCTAAGTGAGAGAAGGTGGCAATGGGGCTGGGAGTTTGTGGCCTTTCCTCCTCACCCTGTCCTCGTGGGAGAATTATTAATGGTGTGCTGCTTCTCTTCAGCAGGCTGAGCAGACAGAGGCCAAGCCACGACAGCAGAGAGAATAAAATCCTGGCATGGGGAAGGGCGAAATAGTAACAAACCAGCTGGAACTTGGCAGTTTCTAGACGCTACCAGCAGCCATTTTGCAGTGAAGGCAAGTCACCATGGCGGACATTTTGTGAGGAGCAATGGCCGTGCCAGTGGCCATCTTGTCCTTGCTGAGGGGAAGAAAATTAATATTGCTAGAGGTGGAGGGTGGCTGGGAGCCCCAGAGTTTCTCTGCCGTTAGGGCCAAGCACTACAAATACATTGTTTTTGTCTAACTTTGGTCATTTTGGGGGGTATGGTGGGAGTGCCGAAAGCTTGAGAGATACAAGAATGTACTTCAGCCTGGTGAGTGAGCGGCATGGGCCGCTGCTCTTCTCCAAGGGTAACAAGAGAGAGAGGCACCGTGCCAGCCGCTGCTGTTCCCCGAGCTCCCATGCAGGCATCTGGCAGTCAGTCCCATGCCAGGGGATCTGAGGGCTGATGGTTGCAGGCTCCAGCTCCATGGGACCCTCTGCTGCTGGAGTCCTCCAGACACAGCAGCTGGATCACTGCTTTGTGGTGGCAGGGCACAGGGGATGTGAGGCTTCCTCCTGCTTTCCTCCCCGCGGCTGCATGGGGAGCCAAACAGGCTGAGCTCTGCCTTCCCCCCTTGGCAGGGCGGGTGCTGCCGAACCGATTGGGGTGGACCTCGCAGGTCTGGGTCCGAGCCAGTCTAGTTGTGCCGATTCATGGACCAGAAGGCCACAGGAAGTCATTATGGACATTCAGCTTTACCTGCTAAGGAACACTGACTGTAGCACTTCCCACTCCCCTCATTCACTTCTAAATCAGTTGGAACATATATATTTTTAGGAAATAATAAAACACCCAAGCTCAGTTAAAAAACCAATTACTGTTGGAAAGCAATGGGAAACAGCCGATGCAGCGAGGCCTGGCCAGGGTACTGGCAGGGAGATGCCAGGACACTTGATCCACTGAGGCAGGGGCAGTCCTGGTAGCCAGGAGGATGCCTCAGCCCCAGTCCTCCTGAGCCCAGCAGCAGGACTGAGCCCTGTGGTACGGTCAGGAGGAGGGATTTGGTTTATCTCCCTGACAACTTTTGCCAAATTAGAAAAAAAAAAAACCCAAACTGAAACTGAACTATGGTCTGAAATACTACAAAAAAAAAGTACTGAGGTGGTTTCATATAATAGTAATGTGGAAAAGTATGTCAGGGAAAAGGTGCTCCTAAGTACCTCTTCAAATGCAGGAAGAAGTCTGATCAAATTAAAAATATTCCTTTTAACTGGGAAGCAAAATGTCAAGAGACAAAATCAGTATAAAAGTTGGGCTCTGGAAATCTGGTAATACAGTAACATATCCTAAATGAGTCTCTTCTAGGGAAGAGGAGACTTAGGCATCAACATTCTCCTAAAGACTGCTTATGCCTATCTATTTTTTTTTCCCTCCAGTGGCTCAGACACCTTGCTTCTGTTTTCAGCACATAATATCCATCTTTAGCCAACAAAGGCAAGAGGATATGATTGAGCAAGCATGTTATCATAATTCAGCATTACAAGGTTTTCCTTTGTTTCCCTTTTTGGTTAGTTGTATGCTGCTACTGATGTTATTTAGCGTGTTGACTGTTGTAAGAGCTTTTGAGACAAATAAACCTCTTGCTGCAAAATTATCTCAAAATACCTAGAGATATGTCTGTTCTCCGCTGTCATGATATGGCATCAGCATTACATAAAGTTTGATTGTTTCTATTTTCGTCAGGGAGTTGACAATGTCAGTTTTACTTGTATGGATTCCTCCTTGAGATGTAACTTTACATCAGCTTCTGCAATCTTTCTTTGAATGTTTTCTGCTGCTCCCAGGTGCTCCAGCTGTTTACACGCCACAAAGCCAGCCAGGTTCACTTTATTATGGGACTTGCCCCCTCCACTTAACCAGCTACAGGGCTGAAGCTGAAGATCACAACTTGTAAGTGTAGTTTCCATGCTGGTAGCAACATGGCGATGTAGAAAATGCCACTCTAATATGCAGCTAAAATAATTTTCAAAATGCTTTTTTTGCACTTCCAAGCTATTTCCTGCAGACTAGGGAACAACAGTGGTTACATATAAGGAAGAAGACAATATATAAGTAACATTTGCTGAAATTCTGCAAGTCAAGGTAATTGCCTGCCACTGCTCTGGATGTCAGGGGCACATGTTCACTTAGTACCATTGTTGTAAGATCCGAAGGTCACCTAAGCTACTCCTCAAAGGTTTTTTTTTTTACCACCCGGAGTTCTTGAAGAATGCAAATGTTTCCTAATAACCAGAGCATTTTAGCTTCAATGTTCTTTCCTGGCCAAATAATGAGGTCAAGGAAGCTTTGTCCTTAGTGGAGAGATTTTTTATGCCTCATTTATGCTTTGAGATGGATCAACCTAGAATGGAGCATAAATATTATGACTGCCCTTCCTTCACTTGTTTGTAATCACTCTTTAGCTCTTTTGAGGGCTTGAGGTACATTTTCTAAGTTGTGGAAGGGGTTTAATTGCTTGCTCTTTATTTGATGCATAACAGATCATGTATTTGCTGTTAACTCGCAATACATGCGTATGCATTCATATAAATAAATAACTTTTTAAAATCTCCCATGTCTCCAGTTTTTAAGCAACCACCAATGAGAAATACATCTTGAGGGTCACTTTTGTTTTATTTTCTACCTTTGCATTTTTCATTGTGTTCTGCAGAAATATTATGGGTTTTTTTCAAAAAAGAAAATTGCATTGAAAAAAAGTGTAATCTCTTTCAGTTCTCAAAACCTTCCTTTTACCCATCAAACCTAGGGACCATTACTTTCTTCTACATGCTAGTGAAAAAGGGGAGACAAAGTAAAAGTAAAACTGCTCAATTTTGAAAATGCCTCAGGTTTTGAAAATAAAAATCCTATTTTTTCTCCCTGCAACTTTGCTATTTAAACATGATTGCAGAAATATCTTTCAGGCGCTTTTTGACACAACTCAAGCTATTGACATAAGAATGCAATTCTGCATTTTCTGATTAAGTAGTGATCAATCTGGTATAATTTTTCTTGCATTTAAATCTATTGGCTTGTATTAAGTCACATTTGTTTTTATCCTGGGGAAAGTAAAGCATAGTTCCTGAATTCAAATCTTGGTCTATCATAGGAAGGAATTTGCCTTCAGGTGAGTGGAAATGTTATGGCGGCTCATGGTTCTCATTTTTACTTTATGATCCTTGACAAAATCCAAATCAAACAAAGCAAAATAAAGCTTCTATTCTTGACTGAGCATTTTAACTCAAGCAAAGTGGGAACAGTCAAAAGATAGATTTAAGTACCATTTACAGACTGACAAAGAAATTTCTTTTCCATGCAATAACTAGAGGTCCCTTTCACAAGGTGGGAAATCCTCTAACAGAAGGGGATCCCCTTGTCTCAGGGGAGCAGGCTGATGCCCCTGACACTGAAATGGAGTTTCCTAAGCAAGCTACTCTGGGATGAGGTGTGGGAAGAGGTGAAAGAAAGAGTGAAACTGAGACTGGCTCTCAGCTACTTTTGGGGACTTTCTTCTCACAGAGAAATGATTCAAGGGGAAAAGCACTATACCTCCACCTCAGACTCTGAATTGATACTTCTTTTGAGCAAAAATTTTCAGTATTTTCAAACAAAATTTGACAATAGGTCAGGACAATAAACACAGTATTCATTTATTGTAAATAATTAAAAAAATTACTGCTTGGCCTACTCTGTCTCTTTTTTTTTTTGTTTGTTGAGTCTCTTATTTTCTCCCTTCTTCCTGACAATTTGGAGGAACCTGCTTTTGTATCATTCTAAGATATTTGTTTCCTCAGGTGGCAAACACAGTTTAAAAACTCACCACGGTCCTTAGTCTTGCCGAATAAACAGCTGAAATAGCCTGACTATAAAGTCGTGGTGTCCTCACTATCAGCTGAACTGAACTATGATGTGGCAACTTTGTACAGAGACAGACATTGAAACTAGACATGATTTCATAAAGAGAATGGAAAGATTTTGATTCATTTGTCAGCTTAATTGAAAGCATAATGAAAGCATTGGGACAAGGAATTTGGGATGCTGAGACTAAGAAAAGAAGAAATAGACTATACAATGTGCCATGGGGTCCAAAACCACAATATCCATAATGCCTAACTCAACGATCCTAACCTAAGAACCAATCTGTAAAATGGGAGAGAGTTCACAGGGAAAATAAGTTTTTACATGAAAAAACCAAAAGAACAAACACCACCATCACCCCCACCCCCCAGCTGTGGTTCATTAGTTGCATGTGCCAGGCACACATTGTAGAAAACAAATAGATCCTGTCACACCTGAAATAGAAAAAGGGAGGAGGTAATGGTGGGATACAAGAGACAAAGTGATATATAAGACATGACATGAAAGCCAAAGTCAGATAAAGTGAAAGACCAAAATAAGAAAGAACAGTAACACGAAGTCATAGCACAATCTTAACAAGCCAATGTCAGGACACAGGATCATAGATGTTTTCAAGCTGTCTGCAATTACCTTCAATAAATTGGCTTTAAAGATTTGATAGCATTTCCTGCAGGAAGGTCTGCAGCCCTATTAAGATGTATCGTATTATCTAGCCACAGGTTCCAAGTCCCACTGTAATGTCATTTTCAGTTCAGACTAAAGGATTTCTTCTATTTGAAATTATCATTAATAACAAGAAGCCTGTCAGTTGACCTTTTTCAGCAGAAATATCACTGGTTAAATCTTTCTAAAAATCTGACGTATGTCTCAAATATATAATTTGCATCTTCATTTTGGGGCCAAAATCTTGTCTTCAGCTACATGTTCACAATTCTCATTAACATCCGTGGAAGCTTAGCTCAATCTGAGGGCAAAATTTGTCTTCTATTCTTCAGAAGAGTCTGAAGTTGTATGTGAATATTTAGGTTTCTATAGATCATAGTATTATAGAGATGTTGGTTGGAAATGACTCCTGGAAGTCTCTAGTCCAACTTTTGACTCAGGGAAGGAACATTGCCCACACTGCATCAGATCATATGTTGTCTTTGTCTAAGTAAGTCTTGAGAACTTCCAAGGATGGAGACTGCACAAACTCTCGACATTTTTTTTCACTGTTGTATTGCCCTACTAGTGAAGAAAAGCTCCTTCTCTTCTCTTCTCTTCTCTTCTCTTCTCTTCTC
>BOSO01003938.1:19548-38858 GCA_018403395.1 Gorsachius goisagi
AGCACCTCGTCTGCCCAGCTTTTAAATACCTCCAGGGAGGGGGGCTCAACCACTTCCCTGGGCAGCCTGTTCTAATGCTGAACAACCCTTTCAGCGAAAAAAATATTTTTCTGGCCAGTCTGCCTAGTGCTGCATCATGTGTGAACTTAATGGTTCAGAGACCAGTTTGAACACCTCTTCGCTCTGCTGCTGGTTCCTAGGTGTCTGTTTTGGCCCCAATATACATGCATTTGGGAACACTCTTACTATGCGCAAGCACTCTCCTATTTTGCCAGGGCTATCAGCTTTTGTGATTTTAAGAAAAACTTCCTAATATTTACTGTTTTCCTTTTGTTTTTCTGAAGGTCCCATTCTTTAATGTCTTGCTGCGTAAATGCCTAAGCTTTCATTTTGAGAGAAAAAGCAGTCTTCTGACATGGGGAAATATTTAAGAATTCAGTTCCACAGAGCAGCAGCCAAGTTAAAAACAAACAAAAAAACACACAACAAAGCCTCCTGATATTATTTCAAATATTAAATAATAATGATTCTTATTTTTGGAGGGAGCTCGATCATGATACTGTTTCTCCCTTAGCAGTCTTGGGTTTGACTAGTGATATGTTGCTCTTCTGACCTTTTTTTTCTCTAGCAATTACAGGCAAAAGAAAAAAAAGCCACTCTTCCTTCTGCGGCTGACCACTAATCCTGATGTAGCATTCTCTTCCAAGGTTAAATTCAGCAATTCTTCTCTCTGTGATTTTCCTTGCACAGAGCCAAGGGCATACGGTTTCCCAGAGATGGGCCTGGCTGGGCTGCACTTTCCTGAACTGCTCTTCTCCGTGGTTTTTCCCTATTTAGCCCCCTTGGCCTGCTGTACCCTGATGGTCCCAAGAGATGTTTCTGGCAGTTGCAGGAAGTTTGGTGCCCTGCAGTGTGCAGGGGCAGGAAGAAAACAAAAAGACTATCTGCTTTCTGAAACTGTGGTCACTTAACCGACGGTAAGCGCCAATCCCTCCTGGCTAATCTCAAAAGGAAGGCGTGGGAGCTGGAATGGGTGGGGGCTGCTAATTTTGCCAGTGTTAGGTACTGAATGTGTGATCGGCTACCAGGACATATGGTAATTACTTCCTGCAGCTCATAATATCTTACATGAATCTTTACGCAGCTAGAACCACTGATTCTTTTAACCCATTCCACCAAGGGAAATAAAGAAGATCACTTAGCAGCTGCTCTGTTCAATCTCTGTTCAAATGTTGGTTGTAAGTTTGCCTTCTCAAAATGCTTTCAAGCACAGGAGTAGCTGCTGCCAATATTTCCTGGCAGCACCTGAGCCTCACCCTACCTATGCTGGGGATTTCACGCCTCTGTCATGGTCTGAACTGAAGGAACACCTGTTGGCAGAACTTCTAAGCTTTCACTCTTTTTAACTGTAATGGTATTACCTTTTGCTTGCTTCCTTCTTTCCTTCTTTATTTCCTTCCTTTCTTCTTTTCTTTCTTCCATATAGATAAACCTGTGGTGTGTATTGTTGAATTTAATATATCTCATAAAGCATAAATCTACCTGTTTTAAACAAGCACCCTGACAGTTCATAGTATCACACAGGTATCATGTCTCTTCCTTCTGTCATGTCCCAAATTTAAAGAACTTTAAAACCAATGGAAGGGACCAAGGCCTTATTCAATGTGATGCCTTTTGAAATGGTAATTTGGAAAGGACAAAAACCTCTCAATTAGAAACAGTGCCATGCCCTTTGGGTATGATCCCCTAATTAAAGTTTGCTCTGATGACATTGTTCTGCATATTTTGTGACTGGATCTGATGCTGATAGGTTTGGGATAGGGTGGAGTTTCAGATGAAAAGGGCAGAACTGAAATTATCTCCTTCCTGCATTTGCAATTTAAATAAATCTCAGCAGAATTAATTGCTTGTGGTACAAATACTTAGCTTCTGAGTTGTAACTGGATTGATCAAGGCTGATTCCCTTCTCAGTTGCATGCTTTCTCCATTAAATGAGTCTCTATTAAAAGAAAATATTTGCAAAACTGATGATTTGTACCAATGAAATAGAAAAATAGGCCTTTTCTTTAATATTTTTTTAACTTCACATCTTTGGAAACTTTTAAACTTTTCTTCACACATTTTATTGTTGTCTCACCTATTACATGGAATCGTATAAGGAGCTTGGAGGGTTCCCATCTGAGGCCTTCTAACTGATGGTTTAGCAGAGAGAAATATACAGGGCAATGAACCAAATGTCTCATTAGTGACTAGCCTGGGTCAGCAGATTCAATAAACAGTTTAATCTCATCATTAAAAGAAATAGTGGTGCTGTTGTAATATGAATAATTGATAGGTGCTTTAGTGTACATCAGAGAACGTTAACTAGAAGAACATTAATGGAAAGAGAACCAGGTTGTGAGCATTATGAGCCAGTTGGAGGCAAAAATAACTGCAAAGATGAGAGAGCGATGGCTTTTTACAAGAGTAACTGTGCCCCAGCAAATAATTCCATTTTTTCAGGTAGGCACTAAATTTTTTCACAGGTCTTCCCAGTGCCTGTAGTCATGGCCCTTCTTTCCAGCCTGCCTGGCTCACTCCAGGCTGCTGTCAGACAGAGAGGTTCCCCTTCCCTCTGCTTCTGCACTGGATGGAGAGGTGACTTAGCCTCAGGCCACTCTCAGCTGTTCCCAACCAGCAAAGTTACTTCACCTTCCTACAAAACAGCTCAGCAACTTGTGACCATCATTAGCCTGCTTAGGACAAAACAAACCAGATTTGCTGCAATAATTGGGGTCCTGTTGATAGAAATGGCACTCTTGCTTGCTGCTGAGCAGGAACTGAACAGGAAAATGATAATCATCAGGAAAAGGTCAAGGATGAGCATCTGAAGGTGGGGTGGAGTTGGTGACTTCAGCCAAGGCAGTGGTGAGAAGCAATGAGCTGGCTCTTTCCTTCCCAAATTGCAGCTTGGATCACATTTTAAACTGCAGTTGGGACGGAGTCTGTAGGTGCCCCTTTACAGACCCTCTCTGCTGTCCACTCCCTTCTCTACTTCTCTCAGCTTCCCTGTGTACCTCAACACACACCAACACCTATTAATGTCAGGAATTTTCCTCTGAGGCTCCAGTCTTTTGGAAGAGTCCTCCTCTGTCCCTGTCTCATTGCCTTACATTTGCTCAGCAATCACCCACTGAGAACAAGTATTTATATTCCCTCACCTAAAACACCTAATAGTTTCCTTCCTCTCAACAATTATTTATCTCCATATTTAATGAATTAAATGTTTGGCCTTTTGAGGTACATTTCTTCTTTAGGATGCCACATAACATGAGGCTTAGTAGTAGGCTTACAGTTGGAAAAAGCAGATGGATGGTAAAAAGCTTTAATTTATGTTTCTGCAGAATTCCAGCTGCATCTCTGTAGAGCAAGAACAAATGGAAATGTTTTCTGGGCATTGCACATGTTTCATCTCACCAGATGTAGACACCAACATTTATGCCAGAGGCAGTCACTCTGGGCCCCCTCTGTACTGAGACATTTTTAGAGCAATATCCATGCTATTCTGAAGTAAAACAAATCAGATTAATTGTTTCCTAAAAGTACTTTTTCTGCTTCTTCAATTTGACTATAAGAAGAGACCATGTTGACTTAGTCCAGTTTGCACCTCCACCCTGTAGACCTCTACCTTTAAGTGTCCTACCCATAGTACTTTTTTTGTGAAACAAGTGCACAGCCTGCACTGTCTTAGCCTGCACTTTCTTACTTTTCAAAGAAAACATCATTATAGGGAACAGAAAGAAATACAAAGAGGAGAAAGGAACATCTGTTCTAAAGAGCTATTAAAGTGAAAGCTGAGAAGCATCTAGGAGACTCATGTATTGGGCATGCTGAACTAAGTATAAGGGCAGTGACATCTTCACTGTAAAAGCTATTCGTGCATAGCACAGCAAGAGTAGTATCTGCCTGAGTCCCACATGGGATGCATTCTGGACTCTGAATTTTGGCTCCTGGCTTTCATTTCTGAGAGATAATGAGGAAGAGAAAATGCAACAAGATTTAATAAAAAGAGGCTAGAAGCCCATGTGGCTTGATTCATATTTTTAATAGTGGGTATGCATGCTATTGTAGAACTCTTAATTAATTACATGTTTTCATCTAACTAGCAACAAAAGCTTCATGCTGGGGTGAAAAATAGGATGAACAATCACATCAGTAAATCTGTGGGCAAATTCAGCACATGCAGTTAAAGTCACATCTGCAATCCATCAAGCCCAGCGAAAAAAACCCTCAAAGACTTTAGTAGACCCCTGGTCTTTTCACCCTCTGCTTAATTGTGTTAGCCTCTGCTTAATTATGTCCTGGTAGTATTACGATGTTTAGAAACTTCTTCAGTCCCCAGAAGAGTCCCATATTGCATTCTGCTTTTTTATATCTTCTTCCGATACAATTCTGAATCGGGGCATAAAAGCTGCAGCCACAGATTTTCCTGGATGATTTGACAGAACACTGCAAAAGAGCACTTGATTTTGTCTTTATTGCACCACACATGAGTGCCTCCATCTCGTTAATGTAGGAAATGTGTTATCTGAGGGAGAGGAGCTTGGAAGCTTGGAACATCAGTGGTGTGTTTTAGAGCCTCTGTTTTTTCATTTTATCTATTAGATGGCAAGGCAAATTAAATGTCTCATCATGATGAAATAGCAGCTTTTTCAAATGCGTCCATTTGGCAGGAAAACTGTATTTTTTTTTGTCAGTGCACTAGCCTCAGTCCCACAGGGGACCGACTGGCTTCCAAGCTGTAATAAAGGAAATGACAAGCTGGGTTAGTTGTTGCTGGGCTCTTCTTATTGTGCTGAAAGCATTTATTTGTTTGCTTTCACAGGGGATCCTTCCCTGAAAACTTTTCCACCTAGAAGCGTACTTCATTCACAGAAACGTTAGCTGTGGAAAGGAGGTTTAGGAGCATCTGCGTGGTTTCCTGTCCCTTCTGCAAAACTGCTGTTATCTGAGTCTGTGCTTTCCTGTTACTAATTCATAGAATCATAGAATCGTTTAGGTTGGAAAAGACCTTTGAGATCATCAAGTCCAACCATTAACCTAACCCTGCCATCCCACCAGTAAACCATGTCCCTAAGCACCTCGTCTGTCCATCTTTTAAATGCCTTCAGGGATGGGGACTCAACCACCTCCCTGGGCAGCTCGTTCTGATGCTTGACAACCCTTTTGTTGAAAAAATTTTTCCTAATGTCCAATCTAAATCTCCCCTGGCACAGCTTGTGGCCATTTTACCTCATCCTATCACTCATTACCTGGGAGAGGAGATCAACCCCCACCTCACTGCAACCTCCTTTCAGGCAGTTGTAGAGGGCAATAAGGTCTCCCCTCAGCCTCCTTTTCTCCCGACTGAACACCCCCAGTTCCCTCAGCTGCTCCTCATAGGACTTGTGCTCCAGACCCCTCACCAGCTAATGCCCATGCCAATACTTCAGTACCTTATAAATTCTTGAGTCTGATAACTTGCAAAATCCCAGAGTGAACTTCCAATTCCACACCCCTATAATCCCTTGATTTATTTCTTTCCTCTGAGATCACATTTTTCACTCCCACATATTAGGTTGCCTCTCAAACAAGGAGATCTTTACAAGGCTCATCCACTGAAGAAGTAGGATGTGAAACTGCAGGAAGGGCCTGCTGTCCTCTGGGGTCTGAATACGTTGCCCATGCAGCATGATCAACCCCTACACCTCTACTGAGCAGGAGGCAAAGTCTGGGGCGAAGCCATACAAGGAGTATGTTGGGAATGGACTGGGTAGATCTGGAGGAAAGTGGAGGAATCATGAGCCCCAGGGCAGCCAAACCCAGTGACATAGTGTGATACGAACTAAAATATTTCAGGCTGATAATGCAGTTTGAGATGGTCCTTGCATAGCTACTGTGACAGGTTGCACACCACAGCCTATCTCTAATCTAGGGATAACTTTATCTCTGTCAATGTCATGATAAGTTCTTCTCCCAGTCAGGTGAAATCTTTTTCCTGATAAAGAGCAAGATGTATATCAAATTTGAACATCTTGCTCTTTATCACAGAGATAATTAGGGCATGCCTGCCCTGTGGATGCAAACAAACTTGAACCAGCTCTGCAGCTAACTCTGCTGATAAAAATGCTATGTGTCGACTGAATGCTTAGATCTTCAACAGCTTTGGCATCTCTGCACCTTGTTCCAAACCATGGTGTAAATCAGCCCTTAATGAGAGGGAAAGAAAAAAGTTTAAAGGACTGCAATGGAATCTTAGCAGAGTTTTTTAACCCTGCTTCTCTGGCATGGGGGCTTCAGCACCCTGGAAGCTCTCAAGGATTGGTATAACACTGTAGACATGACATAATAAAGACCCAACACACTTCTTAGCTCTGGCTGGCTTTAGGGAGAGATGCAGGTTTCTTTTGATGTGGCATTCATAAAAGCAAAACATAACCGTCCTGTAGGAACAGCAACATAGGCTCACATCTCCTCCCATCTCAGGAGAGGAGAGTAATGCACTCAGGCACCAGGTGGCTGGATCTTTCGCAGAAAGGTGGAAATCTCTTATTGCAAAGATGGGAATGGACTTAAAGAAGATGTCACTCAGAAAGGAACCATGAAAAGACCAGAAGAGGAGGTCAAGGGGAGGTTTGAGCTTTGGTAAAGAGAGAAGTAAAATCTTCTAACATGCCCCTTTTTCTTCCTGAAGTATACTTTTCCCTCTTTAAAGTGCATCAGAAGATTATCTGGGAGAAAAGCAGAATAAATGACATCCCTATCCATAACACTCTTCTACTATGTCAAGTTCATCTACAAGCAGTCTTTCTGTCCTATCTACATACAGTATCTAAATATAAGGAGCTAATAAAGGCGTGGTTTTTTCAGGCTTTATGAAAAAAGGGCCCAGAAAAACGGCATAGAACCAATGGAGGCTTTGTATTGCTCCTTGTTGCATTTTTTATGTTCTCCTGGGTAGATCCATTCCCGGTTTCCCTCACAAATTTCAAAACAGTCTGAGAATTATATTTTCAAATTAGGACTTTTGTTTTCAATTCTACTGTGTCTCATGGTATAGAAGGTAACAAAAAAATTCACATGAGAAGGACGCATGATGGAAATAGGTAAAAAGTATCATTAGTTGAAAAGTTACCTGCATCTGGAGGTACTTGGATAGGCAAGGATATAGCTAGAAGGGATATATTGACTACTTTGTACCTACTATTTCATTATAAACTGCTGAATCCTGTTTTCCGGCTTATCCATTTAGAATCAGTGTGTTGGATGGAGATAATTTACAGAGAGTTTGGACCGATCCTGTTCTTTATAAGAAATACACATTGTATTGCCATGCTAACACCCAAAGTCATTAGGCCTGGTTTCACTTCTATGAGCTTGTCAAAACAACTTTTGTTGTTCACTTTTCCTTAGATAACTTCCAGTTTCATTTGATATGTATCTAATAAATGTTGATCAATTTAGCTGAATTCCATCCTCCAAAACATTTGCTAAGATTTTAATTTAGATGAATTTGTTTCAACAGAATTGATAATCATCAGCTTGCATGGAAGATGATATTTCATTTTGTCCATAGGCAAGGAGAGAAGGTCCATCAGTTTGAAATATTTATACTAGATGTGAGAAAACAGTTGAAAAATGTTTTATAATATGATATTTTACTAAGGGGACAGTCTCTGGCTATTTAAACCAGACTATCTCTCTTTTCCATTACTTGATTAGATTACGTGCATTCTTTATTAGATCAGTCCTATAATATTTACACAAAAAGTCATTTTTAAAAAAGGGCATAAATCTTCAGAGGTTACAGAAACTTGGTGAATGAAGTTCTTTTTATTTTATATATATATGTGTATATATATAACTTTCAAGTTCTTTGTACCACATGAAATGAAAGTCCTTGTTCTTTTGTCCTTTAAGAGGGTAGTAAAGTGGTTGGGGGCATTGACGCATGTGAAGTTTTTACCAGTTTATAATGCCCTTATTTATTGTGATGTCAACTTTTTAATTTTGGAAGAAGTATAATCTTTTATGATACTATTGACGATCATTTTTTAAAACTTGGCCTTATAAATCCTGGTGAAGTTTTTATATAAATCTATTTAGAAATTTTAATGACATATAAAGCTTCAGTGGTGAAAGAAGCACTCAGTACATTCAGTATTACTGAACACAAGGATGCAACCATTAATCCACTCTCCTGAGATGTGTTCTGTAGCATTTTTTGAAAGAGGGAGAATAAAGTTATTTTTTCAACAAGATAATATTTGCAGCCAGAATGAATCACAGTTACAGCCATGTATGATGGCACCAGCAACCCTCCTCTTCCTCCCAATGCTGCTTGCCATGGAATAATCTGCATTTTGGAATTACATAATTTATACGAATCCATATACCAAATATTCCCAATCTGCATTATGAGAGTGATGATATCAAAACTCCAACTGGATATATATCCGTTCTTTCCCAGAGACGTCTGTACTGGGCACTGACTTTACTGAAATTTTGGCCCAACAGTGTATTAAATACTCTTAATTGTTTGGACTTCATCTTGTTCAAGTTCTTAATTACTAAGCAATTATTTTTACTAGGAATTTACTATGAATTTACTATTTTACTAGGAAGCAAAATTACTTATGAAATTGACTGAAAGCTGGAAATAGCATCCAAAAGTAGTTAATTAGTTAAAAAGTGGAAGTTTTTGAATGAGATGAAAAATAACATTTTAAGAAGACAAGGCTTTTTTTTCAATAAGAGCACTAAAGCAAGAAATGGCTCCTTTGATCACTGCTTTTGTCATTCCAAGAGCCAAGCATATGTTCTCCATCTGCAGAATTTCCATTCCATATTGAAGACCAGAAAACAAACCTGAATGAGCCATAAAATAAGCTTATTTTCCATGAGCCAGATTCTGATCCTTTACTTCTTCAGAGTACTACATCATCTTCCATTGAGCACCATTGAATACTCAGTTGCACATACATTTATCACACATATGTGGTCCTGCAAAGCCACTTTATAAGCATACCTAGAAGATGTTACAAACAAATACATGTAAATTTTTTTCTTCCAGATAAACATTTTTTTCAAAATGCACCTAAGCAATCTGGAATAAGAAGTCCAACTGGCCTTTGATGGAACTTGTTTTTCCACTTCGTGGAGGCTGGTTCCCCCCTGTGAATCTCTACATCAGTTTTTCAGAGTCTAAGAATACATCAGGAAATAGCAATAAATGTGTAAGTCATCTTATTAAAGTAGGAAAAATTTAATTTTGCCATAGCAGTGATGTCAAAATAATGTTGGGGTTTTTTCTTTCTTCTATAGATGAAGCAACATGGAATTAAATGGTGGTTACAAGGGAAGAGAGTGGTGGAAGCCTGTGTCAGAGTGCATTTTGGAGGAATGAGGTAGGAGGAAGAGTAAGCTCTGTCTGGTGTGGAGGAGACATGGCGGGAAAGAGGGACTGAGTGAGGTCACTAAAAGGGTTGTGACAAAGATTTTTATCTTGATCTTTCTCCATCTTTCCAATGCCATCTTCCTCATCTTTCCTCTTCTTCATCTTTCCTCCCACCTGTCTCTAGTACAGCATCTAAAAGTACTTTCTGTGTAACAACCTCTCCTCACCTCACTGTGAATAAATCTCTTTTAGTATATAAATTACTTGAGATTTTCTCTCTATGTTTTCCCCTCTCAGCAGCCCCTGAGAGGCAGACTTTCTTCAGCTTGCTCTGCCTCCAGGCATGAATATCAAAGTGGACAAGGGGAAGAGGAAAGAAGGTGCCAGGATGGGCTAGGGCTGGGATTGCTCCAAAAAGTGGGAAAAGGGTAAAGACTTGATCCCCTTTCTGCTGCTGGTGGGGGTACATGAGAAGCAGGAATGGCTGTGGCTAGAGAAGGGCAGTAGAAAAATTTCCCCCTAGCTTTAGCAGAGGGGCCATGGGTACCATGACATAGTCTGATATCTCTGCCCCTGTGAATCTTCCCCAAGAATTCCTAAAATATAGCTTGGTTTTTTAACCAGAAGCCTATGGGATCACCTGTGAAATTTATGGGACTAACTAACCTCTTCGCATTTTTTAGTAATTATGCTATTTATTTGGTATTTTCTATAAAATCTTGTTTTCCACCTATCAAAGAGTTGCTCAAAAAAAAATCTTTTTGATTTCTGATGATGGCTAAACTTTATAGCCCAGTCACTGAGCAAGACTTCTTGTGGTAAAATATTCGTAGTCCAACTAAATGTGTAATTTTTTCTTGAGCTTTTTACCAGCACAGATCATTGTGAGCTCTAATGAATAAGTAAACACTGCGTTCTTCCTATTCCTCCCAGGCTTCTGGTAAAAGGAATGCAGCAGAAGGTATTTTTTCTAGTCTAAAACTTATGTTTCCATGTTAACTCTGTTTAAGCATTGAAATATTGATTGAAGAGAGTTTTGAGTTAAGGAGCAAGAAGTATATAATGGTATGTTAAAGGTAAGACATGTTTAATGAGCACATTTCAAGTATGACTTTCTACTCTGAAAGCATTACAAAGTATTTAAATAATGAAACTGGAGCAAGAATTACAAGTTTATTTTCTCACTTTCTTCCCATATCCCAAGGCAATACAGATGTCACATCTCTGCTGTTTCCTTCCTCCCTAAAAACTATATCAACATTAAAAGGCAAATGTCTACTTAATATTTATACAAAGGCAGACATTGACGGGTAACATCTCATCTGAAATGCTTTCTTGTTAGAGAAATTGCATTAGGAACATAATGCCTTGCAAACCTATCTAGGCCAGGAGTCTAATCAAATTAACACCACTTCAGTGTTAATGAGGACTGGTAGTCATTCACCTTAATTAGCCATTCTGAATAAATATATTTTTAGCACCATGCCATTTAAGGCAGCTCAGATCTATGATCCCTTCCAACTTCTCATGACCTTAGCAATGAAGTTTACAGAAGCAGAAGGAGTGTCAGCAAAGGAAGTTTTGATGCTCCCTTTACACTCTTAATAAAAATGAGGTCATGTCCTTGGTGAATGTGTTCTCAATATAAAATGCAGATGATCACAGTAATATGTTGCTATAATTGAAACATGGAGTGGGACTTGCAGATTGGGGTCTGCATGGTCCCAGCGGGACTTTTCTTATAGCTGCTGGGAGCTGCAAATCTGAATGTACAACAGCAACAAGAGAGGTGGTCTGGGAACATGCACAGGGACAGGACTAACGTACTAGTCTCTTGCTCGTTTTGGATTTACCTTTGGAACAGGGAAGTTGACTGTATGTTATAATGTTGTTAATACACACCTTCTATGCCATGGTTTAACCCCAGCTGGCAACTAAGCACCACACAGCCACTCTCTGCCCCCCACAGTGGAATGGGGGAGAGAATCAGAAATGTAAAATTGAGAAAACTCATGGGTTGTGACAAAGATAAGTCAATAGGTAAAGCAAAAGCCATGCACGCAAGCTAAGCAAAGCAAGGAATTCATTCACCACTTCCCACTGGCAGACTTCCCACTGCAGCCACCTCCAGGACAGCAGGGCTCCATCACACGTAACGGTGACTTGGGAAGACAAACGCCATCACTCCAAACATCCCCCCTGTCCTTCTTCTTCCCCCAGTTTATATACTGATCAGGACGCCCTATGGTCTGGAATAGGCCTTGGGCCAGTTGGGGTCAGCTGTTCTGGCTGTGCCCCCTCCCAGCTTCTTGTGCCCCTGGCAGAGCAGGGGAAGCTGAAAAGTCCTTGACTGGTGTGAGCACTGCTCAGCAACAACTAAAACATCAGTGTGTTATCAACATTCTTCTCATACTAAATCCAAACATAGCACTATGCCAGCTACTAGGAAGAAAATCAATTTTATCCCAGGTGAAACTAGGACATTCTATAAAAATAAATGTGCATATGTGTGTGGATATTTGTTTTACATTAAGAGTGCCCAAGGTGGCTCCAGACCATGGCTGTTAGAAGAATGTTTGAAAATTCATCATATTTTACTCTTAGTGACAGATTGCCTTTATTTTATTATATCAATTATGTTTGGAGTTTTTCCTAACTTTCTAACTGACAAGATAGACTCTCAGATCTTTTAGAGTAAAGGACATAACAGGCAGGTTCATCACAATCAATTATAGGTGCATTTCAGTTTACTTAACATCTGTGAATTCCGTTTTAGCTGCAGAATTCCATCCATACAATTAAGATGAAATGAGGTGTTCAGCACTTGCTCAGATTTAAATGCAAATAAATCCCTTTAGCTTTACTAAGAACTAGACAGGCATTACATGGAGAAAATAGGCTTGGAACAGTCTGGGAAAGGTTTGTTTCACTTCCATGGTTTTTCCTTGATCAGCTTGTAATTTTTGAGACAGGAAGAAGGAGACAGCTTTGGGATCTTCCTATTTACATGTTTCAGAGGGACCATGTGCTCTGAACGTGGATTTGGTTTTTAGATGGGAATTTCACATTGTTATTAATTAATATCACAAACACCAAATCTTATTCCTCTCTCTTTGTTGGGAATTGTCATTATTCTGGAAGAAAGATCTTTGACTATTTGTAACTCAAATG
The DNA here is from genome assembly GCA_018403395.1 of Gorsachius goisagi. Classification (NCBI taxonomy): domain Eukaryota; kingdom Metazoa; phylum Chordata; class Aves; order Pelecaniformes; family Ardeidae; genus Gorsachius; species Gorsachius goisagi. The sequence goes on from BOSO01003938.1 coordinate 32,135, forward strand.
CTGATTGTTTAAATCTTTTAATTACTGTCCCGTATGCATCTTTCTGTGCAGATGCAGTGATTATCCTTAAGTTCAAACATATGGATAAAATTTGCTAAGCTAAAAGAAAAATATGAGTATTTAATGATTTGGATTCAGAAAAGGAAAGAAACCTCCTTTATAAATTTTCTTTAGCAGTAAAGCAAATTATGGTTTTCCTTACCACAAACAAATCTTCCCATGGCAGTCTTTGACAGCAATTGCAAGATACATGGATTCAGATTGCAAGTCCAACATGAATTTAGATACTAAAAATGTTCTCTTAAGGAAAAATAAATAACTGAGGAATGGGATAGAGTTGGTAGAGGCACTGTCATTTTTGTGCAGAATCTCAGATTTTTTGACAACGTCTTTATTTTCCCCCACAATGATCAAGCAGCAGACCAAATGGAGGAAGCTCTGCTGTCAGACTGACTTTCAAATTAATGAGAGAAAGAAATCAGTCTTTCGTGGCATTTTTACCCAGTGCTGGTAACTGTTCAGGCAAGTCTTACTCTGATGCTGACTCATTCTTGCTCCTTGAGCCCATCACTACGGACGTCTCTGAATTGTTCTATTCCTTTAGACATCTCCATGTCTACAGTTTGAAGATACCTGATTTTCAGAGCTTCTCACAGATATTCCTGAAAAGAAGTCATTGTAAGTGGCAATGTTTTCTGCCTCTGAAAATGGGGGTCCTCAGCCATCATTTTTATATTTGCTCCATGGCTTTTGTTTCCCACACATTTGGGAATTCTCACACTGGAACCCATATGATGCTGTCTCATACAACCGAGAAAAATGTACTGAAAAAGCCTGCTATCTCTCTGCTTTTCCTGTTGGCCTTCTTGCTGAGTTACCCTCCACTATGTGTGAGTACAAAAAGGTAGAAGATTCCAGATAAAATGCATATCCTTATCTACATGCGTACTTTGGTTTCTTTGCTAATACAGTGTATGGTTTCTTTATTTTCACAATGATACAGTTTTGAAGAGGAATGTTAATAAATTTTTTTTTTAGTTCCTATAAGGAGCACAGAGCTGAGAATCAGCCAATGTCTAGTCAAAATGGAGCTAGGATTGCTATATAGTTATAGTTTAATGATAAAAGTGAGAGGAAACACCATTTCTTAGATATTCTTACTGACAGCTGGAAAAGTACACAAGCTTTTGGATTCACTGGGTCTTTGGTTCCAAAGCAGAACCAGAGAGCTTCAAGCTAAGCACAGTTTGGAAACTGCTCTGAAATTAACTTAATTACGTTAGCTGATTATACAATCTCAAAGAAAAAGGCAGTTGATATCTGAGCAGAGCAAGATACTTAATCACAGTAGAAGTAACAACACTTGTAGCCCCTGTGGTTTGTAGAGATAGAAAGACAGGTAATTATAGCACAAAAGCTAGTGACTAGCTGGAATATGTCAGATCAGTGTGTCTCTATTGATAAAATTATTTTTGACATCCAATACAGTTATGGTTGTGTTTCTAGACATATTTGTGAAGATCATCTGTAAGTCTTTCATAAACAGGACTGAGAAATTATATACAGAGCTATTGCTTTCTGAGAAAAGATCTAGAGGTAACATGGTGTTTCTTCGCTGTATCAGCTGCCTTGCCCAATTTCATGATGGTGAGCAGCAGAGGCTTGGACTCACCCATGTAGTCTTCATGACTACCAGTGATGCAATGGATGAGGTATTTCTCACTTTGGGATTCACTGCTTGTTCATCTAAGGTATTCAAGGCCTTATTTCATCATTAACAGTTTGGATCACGTTGCTTTTTTACAAACCAGTTCTTCAGGAAACGTGTCCATATGCATCTCAAGTGGCATCAAAGAGCCTTTAATAGATAAATAAACAGTCCTTCTAGCTGGGAGTTCATATCATAACCACTTTAAAACAAATTTTTCATGTTGTTTTACTGAGTTCTGGTTGTTTCATATTAAATAGCTGTTTTCACAGAATCACAGAATGGCAAGTGTTGGAAGGGACCTCTGGAAATCATCCAGCCCAACCCCCATATATACTTATGGATAGCACGTAGTCAGAAATAGAGACAGAATCTGCATTTTACAAGTTTTCCTGTAGCTAGCAAAAATAACAAAGCCTAATTTCCCGAGATTTTGTTAGAATTTCTGCTGCTTACTAAGACACAAGTGTGTAGTGAGTTTTTTCCACTGTATGAGGTCTTTGCATCTAAACTGTATGAAAAATTAAACTTGTACTGAAATCTTCCCTATGAAGTGTCACTGACAGAGCCTTACTATTAGTGCTGCCCATTTTAATGAAAATTCCAGAAGATTCATGTACCTGAGACTTTTACTCCTCTGTCAAATCTGCATAAAACTGCTCCTGAAGATCAATTAAGTTTAAAAAGATGGGACAAGCAGACACATATAGACTGACATCACGACTGCGTTAACCTCCTCCCTCCAAGCAAGCTAACAATCAGACCAGCAGCTTTTATCTCAGCTGCAGAAGAAAGTACCTCCAGCTACAGAGAAGAGCGTGACATGAGTTACCAGTGCTGGCAACCCAAGGAAGGCTTGCTCCAATTCCCACTGACACAGTGTGACAGAGTATAAGCCAGTAATGTCAATAACTACAAATGCTTGCATGGGTTTGCTTTAGAACTTGCTCAATGTGACAGAAGTTGGATCCCCATTCAGTGACCCTTGAGCAGAGGTGTAGAAATGGTTAGGCCAAAGCAATGATTCCCTCCAAGTTTGTATGGTAGCTGGGTGGCTTAACACCTATAGAAAGGCTGGGTGCTAGAAGTGATAGAAGAAACCCAACTTTCTGTAATTTAAGAGCCTGTGTAATTCAGGAAGTTAGAGGTTCATCAGTGCTCCCAGCTGCAAGATACTGGTCTGGAGATGAAGATACAAAGAGAATGAACTGCTACAAACTGTCTGAAAAGAGTTGAGCAAAAAACTTCACCTTGAGAGCCCTGAGGTAATAGCTCAAGGGGGTATTGTCAGTCAGGACTAGGCTGTGTTTGGTAGAGCACAACAGGAAAACAACATTGAGAACCTTCTAGATAGGTTCTTGAGTCCATCCCCTTTTGCAGATGTAGAAAATGGAGAATGAGCAAACATTAGCTATTTTTTACAATGCTGTATCATGAAGGTTCCTTGTTTGGGGCCTTTCACTGTGCTGTGCTATACATGCTGGGAGCAATATACATACCCACACCTTACCCCGAGAGTTTGTAGATGAAGCAGAATCACAAAATCACAGAATGGCAAAGGTTGGAAGGGACCTCCAGAAATCATCCAGTCCAACCCCCCTGATCAAACAGGGTCACCTAAAGCAGGTTGCACAGGACATCATCCAGGCAGGCTTTGAATATCTCCAGAGAAGGAGACTCCACAACCCCCCTGGGCAGCCTGTTCCAGTGCTCTGTCACCCTCAGAGTAAAGAAGTTCTTCCTCACGTTCAACTGAAACCTCTTCTGTTTCAGTTTGTGAAGGTGGCAAATACTTAGGGTGTAGATAACTGGAGAAAGTAGAAACAAGACAGCACTGGTTTGCAGATAGAAACAAAGTAAACGGGAGATGTGGGTGGCCAGATGTGTGCAATTTTATAAGTCTTATGATGAAAGAAAGTAAGGCGATCAATGAAGCTATGTCAATATTTACAGACAATTCCTCCTGAGAGGGTCTGTCATGACCTAGGACATGAGGAATCCCAAAGGTGTTTTGTTTTTAAGTGTATGACACAGTTTTATTTTGCTGCCCATTGGAGAACAGTCAGGCGGAATGTGTTAGTTATGGAGATATTAGGCTCTTCGTTGATATTTTAAAAGAATATCATTACAAGCTCCAGGGAGTCTAAGTGACAGATACTCAGGTTTATGTATTTATGTGGATGCAAAAATACAGAAATGGCAATGTGATTTTGAAATCTTATAGAAGAACAAGCACGAAGAGCAGAACACCAACAGATATAGAAAGAGCACCAGAAATACATTGCCTTTTAATGCTTAAATTCTTCTTAGCCCTCGGCACGCCTCTCAATATGGTTTTGCACTATTATCAACAATCTCTTTGTGCTTTAAATGTTTCAGTGCTCCATTAAGACTACAGGGGTTGGTGAAGTTTGGGGTTTATCAACGAGTGGCAACGATATGTGGAAGGAAGGGCAATGTAGTAATTATTTATAATCTCACTTTAGTACCAAATGACCCTATTTTATTCTCTTCAGCACAGAGAGCACTTTTCTTTGGTTGAACGTACAACACCAACAGGGCTGCAGTGAGTCCCTGTATTGCAGCGATGTGCTGCGCTTGGATACTCATGTTCCAGCCAGGAGAAGAAAGCCTATAATATATATCCCTAAATTTCTCTCTCCTCAAATTGTTCAGGTATTGACATACTTAAATTAGAGAAACAATTCACATTTGATAGAATGAGGTCACCTCTGTTAAGGTGTTTGCAGTTTGCTCAAATTTTCCAGAAAAAAAAGGGTAATACATGGACTTTTAAAGCATTTTGCAGGTTTTTCCTCACAGCCCATGCAGCTCCCTGATCCTCTAGTATAACAAGTGCTACAGAATGGAGAAGTTATTGCAGGAACTCCCCACACTTCAGACTGTGTTTGAATTTGACAAAGACCTTTTGTATTAAATTGTTTCCGCTCTGACACTTTTGTGAAAAGGGAAAGTAGTATATACTTCAAATGCATGTACTTGCATGTGTGTCACTATCAGAAATTTTTGTGCAGCCATCTAGAAAATTCAGGCGAGGGTTGCGAATGCTTCCACTGAGCAGCAAAAGCTATGCTGTGCTGGGATGAGGAACCAACAGCATATAATTCAGACTGAATGTTTGAAACAGTAGTTGCATCAAACAATCTTCAAGTAGTCCCTGGGGTGAAAAATTTTGTCACAAGCCACTCACTGAGTACCAATAACTTATGAAGAAGAAAAGGACCTAGTTCATTATGTGCTTTACTGGCAATGACTTGCTCACCCCGTAGCCTTCCATGGGCTCTTCACTCAATGCAGTCCTGCTCTCCTGCAAAGAGGTGGAAATTTTGAACTTGGGGTATGTAATGAAGTGAGGTGGTCACCAGAGGAAGTAGTTTTGCTCTCTCCACCCCTCTCCTCAATCCAAACCCTCTCTCTGTTGCATTCCTTTCTTATTTCATCAACTGCAGCCACCTGTTTGATGTCAGGGCCCTGAGCGCATCTCCACCTCTCTGGGGGTTTGGCTGCTGGGGTTCAGTGCCATAAGAGCAGAATTGGTGGTCGTAGGGAGATCTCTTCCAGAGAAATCTGGAGAGACATACCAGCGAGGGATGGCCCCTGGCTGGGGGGTGTGTGTGTGTGTGTCTCTTGTCCTGCTGGCCATGTTATTGAGATTGGCTCCTGGTGGAGAGGCTGGTTTTGGTAGCAGTTGAAAACTAATCACAGTGTACAGCATTCACAAAAGGAGGAATGCAAAAGTCATTCTGCTCAAATCATCTACCTGTAGCAGTGCTTATAGGCATATCAAATTAAAATCCTCCTATACCAGATGCCAGCCCAGCATAGTCTCTGTTTCAGACCACCTTAAGCATTTCTGAAATTGGTTAGCTATAAAATAATCGCATTTCATGGTATACAGCAAAGCTGTGATTAAACTACCTTTGAGACTGTAGCATCGTAGAAGGCTCGCCTGCCATTCTGCAGTCTGAGAGAATGGTGTCATCCTGAATTCCCACGTAAAGCAAAAATTGTCTTTGCACCTGTATGTGAATGAAGTTGGAGGGAGAGAATAAGTTGTGGATCTCGTAAGCAAGGCTGGCAATGTGATGCCTATAGTTCACTAAAAAGAGCTGGAAACAAAACTTAATCACAGGAACGAGGCACACAAGACATACAGGCCGAACAGGTAAACAAGTAGATTTTACCTATTCCGGTAATTTAAGCAGTGCTAGGGCATGGGCACAGACTCCACGGCTCAACTGTAGCGTGAAATTGTCAGAGCAGCCCCTGCCAGTGTTTTGGTTGAACAAACCAGAATTATTTCAGACAATTCCCAGACAATTCCTGAGACTTGAAACAGGCCAGGGTCTATTTCAGAAAGCCCAGCTGGGTGTTGTTTAGGATGATAAGAAAGTTCAGCTGTACCAATGTGGCCAGAACATACCAGTTGGCCTTAGGGCCAGAGAATGTCCCCCAACATTGTTTAGTTTACAGTTACAGCCGTGGCCCAGTTGTCCAGATCACCAAGTGGTGTTTCACCTTTTACATTATTACTTTTAACCCTTGGAGTAAACCGCAGGTAAGTCAAACATGGGTGTGACAGACAACCTACAAGGTATCATGGCCTTGCAGCTGGGACCACCATGTAGTTATGCTAGACATCTCTACTTAGGCCACCGAGCCCTGCTTCAGCAGACAACCTAGGTGTCAATGCTCAGATGAACTGGATCACCCTTTAAGCTATGCTGACTAGTTTATGCCAGTTTATACTGACTAGATAGCCACTGACTGACTGGAGCTGAGGTACATGGTTCACATATGGACTTCTTCATGTAGACACACGGAATTATGTGATCAATCCCAACCTCTGTGGCTGAAAATATGCTGCAACTGGGGCATGTAATTGCACTGCACCTTGGGAGCATTCAGAATGCTTTACAGGACTACCAAACCCTTTTCTAGGGTACAGTTTGCTGCTAGTGTGCAACTTTCACTTCTGAATGAGATTGGATCAGG
>BOSO01003939.1:401-142960 GCA_018403395.1 Gorsachius goisagi
TACCAATAGAAAGCACATCCCTATGCTGCTCAACCTAATACACCGTGACATTCAAGTTTTCCAGAGCCGGAGCACTACTACTCAACTTTGCAAGCAGTTCCCAGCTCCATTATCATAGAATCATAGAATGGTTTGGGTTGGAAGGGACCTTTAGAGGTCATCTAGTCCAACCCCCCTGCAGTGAGCAGGGACACCGCTAACTAGATAAGGTTGCTCAGAGCCCCGTCCAACCTGGTCTTGAAACACATTAGAGAAACACAACCATAAAAGGGCATCTCTGATGAGTTTTATGCCAATGCAACAGCTCTTAATGCCATAATCCATGTAGCTAGCACAGGCAAACACGATCACACAAAAGGGGTCAAGTGTGCCATACCCCAGTGTTGTCAGGTCTCCTGCTAGGCCACTGAAGCTCTTGGCAGCTGGCAGAAGACAACAACCTTCAGGCTTTGTACATTACCCTGAGGAATACAATCAGTCCAGGCTAAGCCCAAAGTCCATGTTCACAAGGTCTTCCTGAGCATCAACGTGCACCTCAGCCACAGGCATTTGTTCTATAATATGCAATGCTCATGCACACACACATATAATTTTTCTCAAAGTATTGGCCATTCCTTCTTCACTTTTGCCCTCAGAAAAAAAGGCCATAGCCCATTTTGTTCTTAAACCCACCAGAAATACATTACTGTCAACATTTTGGAAAGCAATCACCAGAAACAAAACCATCGTATTAGGTAAATACAGAAAGTTGTAGTGTTTAGAGGCCTCAGGTTCTCTTAGTTGATCACTCAAGAAACTCACAATAAACTGGGGATTTTCCTTTTGATTTTAAATGGAAATATTATCACCTGGTAGCCACTCTCCACTCCTCACTGCTACGACTACATATGGATTTTTTCCTGCATCTGTATCAAAGCATCATCCCTGGGGGCACTGGCAGGGTTTTTAAGTCTCTGACAGATAACTCTGTCCCTCCAATTTCCTGGCTAAAAGCTTCCTAAACTCACCTAGCTCAGCACTCCAGAGAGCCAACTGGATAGCAGTTTGCTTAATAAAAGTTGCCTTTATACAGAGATCTAAATCCTATTTTCCAAGAACTGCCAGGGGATTTTCAGGGTGTAATCCACCTGTTGCTGACCCTCCACAGCAAAGAAACTTTTATATTGCTGGGTGGGATTTTGTTCACTAGAGAACAACACGGGCTTTTTCTGGTGGCGCTGGGAGAGGGGGATATGAGAGCACCACAGGCAGAGAAAAAAAGGTTGGGCAGTTTTTTCCACATCTGCTGTACAGTCAGTTATCAATGACAACAGGAGAGAGAAGCTGAAGAGGCTGCAATTCTCTGAAATTTTGCTGAGGGAAATGATTGCCATGTTCAGTATGGAAATCATCTGAATGAACAGACAGGTCTCTGAAGGAGCTTGGGAAGTCCTTTCTGCTACTTCAGAGGCAGACTCTCTTATGATCCTATCACTCTGCAGAGCATCCAAGTTGCTCCCAGGCAAGCCCTGGGGACTCCCAGCTGTGCCGAGACAACTCCGTTCTGATGTGAATGTGCCACCGTCTCACCCGCCTGCCACAAGAAACAGTCACATGGGTAAAAATGAGGCTGGTATGACAGCAATGATTAAAGCTGGGAACAAATATCCATCAATGATTCAAAATATTTGAGGAAGATTTGCTCATCTCTAGAGTCCCAAAAACCATATTGTACAAGGCTCCTTTTCCCAAGAAGAAATTCACACTGGGCCTTTAAGCCTCCAAAACATACACAATGGATTCTTAACAAATGTGAGTGGAAGGGTAGCTCAGTTTAATGTCACCCTCACATATACACAGGCTTCCATCCTTTCTTCACAGAAAGATTATCCTCCCCACAGATAGATGCTGGAAGTCATCCAAGAATTTAAGAACATTCTTTCATTCACAGGTGGTTTTGGAGCTTACAACAGCAGTGCTTATTCTGGAAGATGATGAGGGAGAGAATTGCCTTGGCCCTTCAATCAGCTTTTGCCCATTTCACATCAAATTACAATCTTATAATGCTCAGTACAAACTGGAACACTCTAATACAAACAGAAATGGCTCCAGCAGCCAGAAGAAACACTAATGACACAAATTAAATGGGACGACACTGAAGCATGCAGTGCACATCACTGTCCTGGCGGACAAGCTGAACATGAGACAGCAACGTGCCCCCATGGCAGAGAGGGGCCAGCAGCATCGTGGGCTGCGAGAGGCAGAGGTTGCCAGCAGGTCAAGAGAGATGTGGTCACTCTCTTCTACCCAGCACTGGTGAGACACATCTGGAGTTCTGTGTCCAGTGCTGGCTCCTCAGGACAAGAGAGACATAGACATATTGGAAGGCGTCCAGTAAAGGGCCATAAAGATGACTGAGCGACTGGAGCATGGAGGAAGGCTGAGAGATCTGGGATTGTTTAGCCTGCAGAAGAGAACGCTCCCAGAGACTTTTTATTGATGTGTATCAATACCTGATGGAGCAACTGAAGACAGGGCCAAACTCTTTTCAGTTTGGAGTCAGGACAAGAGGCACAGGGCACAAATTACCCTCCAGTAAATGAGCACCTGCTGTGGCTCTTTCCTCCTTGCAAAGCAACATCCCATGCAGCAGCAGAGACTCTCTCATGATCATGGTGTTGACACTGGAGAAATCGGTGCCTAATTCCCACCTCCATTTCTCACCAAGCTATTTCCCTGGGGTCAGAGATAGGGATGAGAAAGTCCCTGTTCTCCTTGCTGAGAGGTCCAGGGTGTGCGACTGAATTCACCAGCAAAGCTTCAGCAACAGCAGACAGAAAGGAAGAATATTTGAAAACACATTTAGTTGCTGACAGCAGTCTAACAAAGTATCGTTACAAAGACCTGCAGAAGCTGTGACAGGGATGCAGCGAATTAGTCTGGGACTGAGAGACCTTAGTTACAACAGCAGGATAGAGAAGTGGAGCTAAAATCCATAGGAGGAAAAAGATTATGACCTGACTGAGTGATATCAATTCTGGAGGGACTGAGGAGGGAAAAGAAACTACAAAGCTACTTAAAACCACATCAAACATACAGAACGAGGGCCATGAACTTAAAGATGTGGAAAGGTTGTGCCACAAAGGAGCAGAGGTAGAAATCAAAAGAAGCAAAAATAAAACAAGTGCAATAGAGAGTGCAATAAGAGTGAGCAAGGAGGGGAAAAAAAAAAAAAAAGGAAGCTGGACAAGAATATTGACAAGTCAAAAACATTGACCCTTGCTTCCTTAGCCAAAAAAGATTGGAAACAGTGTGTGCCAATTGGGCTCTGGGGAAGATGGAGAAATTCAGACAGGCCATCCATCGCTCCCTCGCCTCCAGACACGGTCTAGGGGTGCTCACACACATGCTGTTGCTGCAAGGTGTAGACACTTGACACCTTACTGCATATAGCAGAGAAGAAGGGAAAGTGAGTCACACCAGGGAAGAAGCAGATTTTTAATATCTAGAGGCACTTTAAAGTGCTTCATACGATGAGTCACGTGCAAATAGTGCAATGACTCTGCAAACAAATACACAGTTTTTACTGTCCTGCTGGTTTTTCAGTGGTAAAGAAAGATGATCTGTGCCACCAGGTTTTTAATCCTCACTTATTCAGCCCTAGCAGATCCCCACTCAGCCTGAGAGCTCAGATACACCTCAACACCTCTTGCAGCCCCTGTATCCCAAGCAAGTGCCAACATCAAAGAAAGAGAAGGGAGAAGAAACTCGCAGGATTTTCTGCTCTGGGACAACTGGATCGCCTCAAAGCCAGTCCTGAGTAAATGACATAAGCTGCCTTTTCTGGCTGCCTCTCCATCTCATCTCTTCCACTCCTCTCCATCTATTTCATTAGATCTAAATTACTCCTGTTGCCAAGACTTTTGAAAGCAAATTACCAAAAAGCTTCAATCGCTATTCCCAGTTACTGATTCCCCAATAGGACCCAGTCTGATTCTCACCAAGACATCATTTGTAGGCACAACATCCTAACCAAGATGCAGTGAGAGGGAGAAACAGCACATAAGGAAATATTTCACACAAAAACTTCAGCAAGACTTAACAGAGTAAATTATTTTAATTCAGAGGTAACTTCCATACTAATTTGGACCCGAATAATATTCTAAGGAACAGGAAGCAGCAATTAGAGGGTGTAAGCACAGGATTAGAACACAAGTGTCTGATATCACCCCATGTCAGTGACTTCAAGACAAAGCTTTGGAGAGGGTTTTGGCCACAGATGGAGAAAATGTTGCCCCAGTGAATCACAACACTGGGAAAATTAATTAGCTACTCTTAGGTCAGCTAAAAGCATACACAGCTCCATACACACCCAACCTTTTATCATTATTACAGAATCACAACATAATCTGCCACTGCAGTCTTCCCAGACCAAGGCCAGGACCAAAATAGTAAGGCCTCTGGCTGTGGTGAGTGTCTGCCATCGTAAATGTGCACAGGGAGGCTGTTGCAGCTGAGAACTGAGATGAACCACACCAGCAGCCTGGTCAGTGGGATGTCTGCTTCCAGAGAAGGTTTGTGACTGGGAGATACGTGCAATGGCAGGACTGTGTGGGCAAGAGGCATCCGGGTGGGAAGGGGGAGATATGAATTTGGGGATAAATAGACTGTACAATTTCTGGAGAGCCCAAGAAGTCAGAAGCACTGTATCTGCAGGTCAAAACCAGAAGACGCTAATGGAGCTGCAGACTGGCTGAGACTTGCAGGAGATGCTACAGGCTGGAGCTGAGGTATATTTGCAGACTTGAACAGAAGATCAAAGTACACTGAGAACTTGGCTCGAGCCCTTTTCAGCTAAAGGAAGGGGAATCACTCTTGCCTGTGACAGTAAACTAAATGCTATGGGTTTGAGCCTGACTATGAAATTGCCTCCTCTTCAGAAGAGACAGACCTGACTGAACTGGACTGCTTTGGGCAGGGGTCAGGTGGCTGTTCCCAGCCACTGGCAGCCTGGACTGCTGGGTACCAGGACATGTGTGCATTCACTGCTGGATAACACGTGGATGTCTATCTACATGCTTCAGGAGTCTTCCAGACCCATGGTGTATGATTACTGAGTCCAAAGTGGGTGCCCCAAACTTCCAGTTTTTGCTTGTCATACTACTGAGGGTGTCTAGCTGAAACATCTTTTTTTAAGCCTGGGCTGGTAAAGATGGGCTTTAGGAATAGCAGTTTCCTTTGCATTACAGTAGTCTGTTCACCATGCCATGACCCTCCTTCCTTGCTGTCTAAAATTTTTAGCTAACTCTGTGCACCCTTCGTCAGGAGGCAGCCATCCAGCCCTGTCCTACGCCAGCCTGTAAATATGCTGACATGCAAAGCACACGTTTCCCTGCTTGCAGGAAACATGCTGCGCAATGAAAGAGTCTCCCAGCAGGAGGAACACAACTTGCGTGCCAATTAACTTGGCACCCACCATGGGATCAAATGGGGCAAGAGCATAGCGGTAGATGCAGCAAAACTGAGCTTTCCTGCTAGCCTCTGGGCTCAGCTGAATACTGCCTTGTAATGAAGTCATTTTGGCCTGCAAGGCACACAAGCAGATGGGCTGTCATTCAGGGGCTACCGTCTGCACCATCCCTTCCTTGGGGTTTGAACTTATTAAGGTCGGTGTTTTACAAATGCAATCAAGGAAGCAAGCTTGAGAGATATTATGACAGCAATAAAAGCCCGTCCTGCTTCATCAGCGCTTTTGAAAAATTAGTTTAAATGTCCTCAGCGGCAAACAGCATTTACTGCTGCTCAGTGCAGGAGAGAGAGGGAGGAAAAAGAGACTACACAGGGTTTTTAAAAATAAAACTCAAAGCAAGTTTGGCACAATGAGTAAATCACAAGCAACTGTCTCCCTACAGTGCCCCGCTGCATGAAACTCCTTCCTGATATAAATCAGTGCCATATCTAGCCAAATACAAAATCTGCGCCAGCTCTTGCTGCGTAGTTTACCTTTCTCCAAGGTACTAGCAGAACCAGTATCTCCATCTCTTCAGAAAATTGCGGCATCTCACCCTGTGCTGCACCATGCAGCTACAAGGTGGGTTTGTGGCTTCCACCAGTCACCCACCAGGCTCTGCAGTGCCCGATATCATGGTATCATCATTCCTACTTCGTGTCTTTGTTTCCTGCGCTGCTATGGGAACTTGAGAGCACACTCCATAATGAACCTTAAAAACAAATTCCAACTATAGAACCTCTTTCACTCCTTCCAAAATATTTTGTTTCTAGCTAGACTTCCAAACTTTGCTCCAAAATGAGTTTTCTCTTACTTACTTCTTTTTAACAAACTTATATCAGATGATTTTCAAATTTGTGAAAGGGTTTGGGAAAGGACAAAAAGTCATTTAAATAATAAACTAAATTGCATCATTCAGTGAAAAAAATACCTGGAGGCTTGAAGCTGGGCATTGTACCCCTAAAACTAGTGTGATTTTGCCAAGAAAAAAGGGCAACTGAAACAAAAAGAAAATAATTCTGCATCGGATCTCTGGAGCACGCTTCCACAGCAACTGATCCAGTTCCCTCCTTGCAGGGAGGCGGATTCACACCCCCATATTGACCTCCCTGCACACCCTCCCTGCCAACCCTGGTAAGTTCATGGTCTGGTGTCCCTGGGCCAATTTGCCTGAGGAAGACTGTAAATGTCACATGGAAACACGCGCAGTGGTATTCTCCCAAAGCAAATAAAACTTAGGACCAGAAAGCAGAGAAAATGACGCCCACAAAGCAGTTGTAAATCCACCCCATTTTGGGTCCTTTGCAAGTTTTGCTGCCTCACAAATATTTGGCAGATTTAAAGCTTTCCTTTAGACAATATCTAGTGTTTTCTTACTTTCCTACCATGAAGTTAAAGCCCTTACAGACAAAGCATGCTGTCACCCTGATAACATAGGATGAAAGACACCTCCCTCTTGAGGTGGAAATTCCAAGGTTCCCTCTTCCCACCCACAACAGTAAAAGGCTCACAATCCCACAAGCTTCATCAAACACCAGCAGTTTTTGTGGGAGACCAGACACAGCTCTGCCCCACAGGACTGGAGGGATCTGATTTGGATGCTGAAATTAGAAATTAGTAACTAGTCAACCCTGGGCCCTCACTACAGGAGAGAGAGGTTTCCAAAGGATGATTTGCTCCACTGAGTTCTCAACTCTGTGCGGGTGCCTTTCACAATCTGCAAACTGAAAGGAGAGGTGGTTTGTAGGCCAACATAGGTGCTTCAGGACCAAAATTTGGTGGACTGAACCTGGAGAGCAAGACATCGGGTTTTGATGGAAAGTTTCCAAGCAGTAGGGAATCTCTCCTGTCCCTCTGGGGAGCAGCAGCTAAAAACGACTGTATTGTACCTCTTTCTATGGTAACTAATCAGAACTTGTCTACAAGCAGATCCATTGCTGGTGAGGGACCAGCAGACTCTCCATAGCTGCATCAGCCCCATAAGTAAATAAAACAGGGTCCAAATAAATAATTCCAGTTGGCACAAGCCCACGCTGCACCAGCAGAGCACACCATCTTTCTGATTTATTTCCTTTCCTCTCAGGCTTTCCCCAATACATTTTCAAAGACTGAAACTCTCTCACTATGGCTCAGGTAACGGAGAGTAAGATGGGAAAAATGTGTATCAATGCCTTGTGACCAGTTTCTTAATGCTACACACAGTCAGCCATAAAGAAAGAAGGTTTTAATAAGGTCCTGGCAAGGGTCAAAACTGCCTTGTGATAAATCATTCGTTCACCTGCTTCCTGAAAGTTGTTCTTCCAGATCAGTGGTGCTCTGGGTGAGGTTTACGGTGGATATTTTTCCCTTCTCGGTGCAAGATCACCCAGCTCTGGCAGACACATCCTAGGATTCCTGCAGCAGAGGAGGCAGAGCTAATGGGGTGGCTGCGCCGCAGACCTTAGCCCAGTGGCCTCAGGAAGAGGCTAGGACAGTGAAAGGACAAGCTGGTGTGGGACACAACGGGCCTACCCCCTCCCTCATACCAGAGGAAAGACTAATTTCTCTCTAGGCATCTGAGCAAGCCCAGGATGTTAATCACTTTCTCCTCTCCCCAATTCCTTCATTAGTTCCTTTCCTCAAAAAAAAACCAAACCAAAATCTGTTCACCTCTTTCATACCAGCTTTCCTTACGCTGCTGTCCCAAGGCTCAGGGTGTACCTAAGCTAAAAGCTCCTGAGAGCTTGTAAAGGCACAGGATTACATTTAAGCAAGCAGTATACTGGGAACATGATCAAGGTGCTCCACTTCACGTAAAGGTACAGTGCTAGATAAGTGATTATGCAAAACCAGCCCCAACTGGACAAACTATAGCACATATTATCGCAGTGCCTTTCAGGTAATGTTGAACCATGCTCTGCTTTTATGGCCTTTCCCTCTACAGTATTCTGATCTCCAAACTAAAGAAACAACCCTGACAATAGGAAAGTGAATTTCAGTGTAAGCGGGTAGGAAAAGAAGTAGAGAGGGAAAATAAAGAGGAGGGAAATACATGTATGTGGCCTGGAAGCTGCTCTCCAATCCTCCAAGCTCCTTTCCAGCATGCCTGAGATTCCCAAAAGTTTATTGGGGGGGACGGACGGACAGAACGGACCACCAAACAAAAACCCCCAGAGAACAGTGAATCCATTCAATTTTTTCAGAATTTCCCAATGTATAAATCTTGGCATGAACCCCCTTCATGGAGGTAATGTACAGCCTTCAGCAACCTCCTTGCATCTCTGGAGACATTCAGCTGCACCAAGGCTTTTCCAGTACAAGTGCCCCAGCCAAGAAAAAAGTTTTCCTGTGTCCTGTGTTTTCCTCTCCCTCACTCTCACACTCTGAACAAGCAATAGCTTGACCCTGGAGATGTTGATGTGAGGAAGGAGTTTAGGCAATGCAAGACTGAATCAGCAGCTTGGCACCTTGCACAGAAGCACTGGGCAAACATGACCTGTATTTGTTGGGAGAGAGGAGACTCGGAGGTGACAGAGGTAAAACATAACTCTAAAGAGAATTCATGAGATGGTACAAAACTATTTAGGGCTGTGTCAAACATGGAAAGTATGTGGCATAATTGAAAAAGCTCAGGAAAGGTCAAGCCTTGGAGGAATTGAGTGAGAATCTCTTCGTGCAGGGGAGAACTGATCTGAAAGAGCCTTTTACCAGACGCAGCCAGGGAAGAAAAATCACGTAAATAGCTTTGAAGTATTTGGAGGATAGAATTCATCTCATTCTAAGCATCAAAAAAATGAAGTATGTAACCTAGGTTTGTCATCCAGGCTCCCTCAACAGTAGAAAGAGAGAAAGACACATTAGAGGATAAGTAATCCTGGCTACCTGTGAAAGCACCATTAGCGTGAATCTGGGAACCGGCTGCACCAGGAACGTGCTCAGAGAGCTGGAGTTAGGTGAGGAAAATCCCAACCTTAATCACCATGGAGATCCTGAGAAGATGACAAACATTTGGCAACATGAATTTAACAGGGTGTCTGCTTGGAGTGGCACCCCACCAACAAGTTTTAAGAGAGACTATGTGGATGTGAGGCTGGCCATGTGCCAACTTCAGCTAACCTGCAAAACTCAGCAAAAGCAAACAAAAAAACCCCCAAAATTATCTTTTCTAGCCTTTAAATACCTGGGAGTTTTATTGAAAAAAAAGATGAAAAAAATACAAGGAAAGATGATGAATGCTAATGCAATAAATGAAGAAAATACATTATCTTCGATTCCTCTTTGCCTGGATCTATAGTAATTTCAGAAGGAGTGATTGGGTTATGAGATAAATTTCATTTATTCCTGATAAAAGAACAATGCTACATTTTTTGACAAGTGTTCTTCAATATGCCACCTGGGTAGTTCTAAGAACAGATAATAAAAATGAAATATGATAGGATTCCTAAGAAGATCCCAGCACTTAAAAGGGGAAACCATTTCATAGCTTTCTCAGGAGATACCCAGATTTCTAGGGATAACAAGAAAGTTTTAATCAGTCCCTTTGCAGAGTGTGTGGGGTAAGATTTCAGGACGTGGCTTTATTCCTGCCTTAGCCATAGATGTTAGTTAAGAATCAGCAAAGTAAAGCTAGAGGCATATAGCTGGATGAAGGCAAACTGCCTCTATAGCTTAAATAGCCGTGGAAAGAGATGGTGTAGGGGATCACAGAAGGAAAGAAAGGGTGAATTTTATTGCGAGCACCAAAGGCTCCACAGATGCAGAAAGGAAACGCACATCACCATCGTATTTCAGTGTCCAGAGGCAAGCAAGAAGAAATTCTCTCTTTACTTTGCTGCTGGAGACCAGCACTCTGGGAGCAAAGGATAAAGTGTTTTCAGGCTTTCCCTTACCCTATGAATTTGTCATTGCTGGAAACCAGTTTTACTCAACTGTCCTGGGTCTAGTTGTTATTTTAGCTATACAGACATAAATGTAGGTTTAGTTCTCTGTGACCCATGGAGTAGACTCATGCCGTACCGAAAGCAGCCTGGTATTGCACAGCCCAAATTCCATGTTAGATCTCCATGGATTCACATTCGCACAACACCTTTTATGGGATGCCCTGAAAGCCAGCTGTGAAGAAGGCATGTACCAAAGTGCTTAATCAAACCATCCCTCTATGTATCAAATTTATACACTAAGGTATCAAGTAAATAAAATGCATCAAAAATCTGTTATTTTTTCTCCTAGGTCAGCTTCTATTGGCCTTTGTCTTTCATATTAGTTTCTTCTTTCTTTTCAAACACATTTTCAGTATCCTAAAAGAGCTCCTCCACCACTAAAACTCCAGCATAATCGGACTGCAAAGGAGCCAGGGGAACCTCTCTTTGCTATTGTCTGCAGCCAACAGAACAGAAATGCTGTGGAAAGTGGTGGTGATTATGCGATAGATAAATCATAGGGAGAATATTTTCTCTCCTCCCTGTGCACAGATCCCATACATCACCATGACTCAGTGCAGTTCTCCCAGTGGGGACAAATTCCAACTTCTAATGCACTTTCCATCTGATTCCTCCGTGGTAACAGATGGGTCGCTGTCCTGAGATATTGCATTTTGATAGTAATATATTAAACACCTCTGTGTTTCAGAACAATTTTGTTTGGGGACCCAGTACTAATCCTATTTCGGCGGTTTGAGTTGCGCATTTTACCACTGAGGGAAAACCCCTCCAGTCCAATGGTTATCATCTTGCCACCCCTGTTTTCTGGATGTTTCACCAATCTTCCTAGGTATGATAAATCATGTAAATTTAATTTAGAGATTATACCCCTGGCTTTGAAGGCAGACAAGGTTAGCTCTCTGCTTGTAGCCCGTAGCCTGCTAATCCTATAAAATTCCTCCATTCCCACTTGGCTGGAACTGTTGTTGGGGAGCAGGGGCGGGGGGGGGGGGGGGGGGGAAGAGCGATATCTATTCTACCAAGTGTTCTTGACTTTTGTTGGACACTCGCAGATGGCATCCTGGCCACCGTCCAAACTCTCATACTGCTGCATAACGACAAACACTATAATCCTGAAGATTTTCCTAAAGTTCGCAATACAGCGGTCTTACCTCAGCAGTACGAAGCTGGTGTTACCATTTGCAAACTCTTTCTGGTCTTTCCCACCAGTTACAAGTTTCCCTCAGCTATAACATCTTTCCAAAGACTATGCAGTTCCCAAGCCCGCTGCTCCACCTCTTTGTGCACATTTGCCTGTGACTGTTGCTGCCTCCTTTCTGTAAAACTGGAGGCCAACGCTCCTTTACTAAAGCACTAGCTGATCTGGAGAGATGCATAAAATAGGGGAATTCCTGCTATCTGGAAGAAAGCACTGCTTCTTGCCTGTAAGGAGAGCCTTTGGCCCCAAGCTGAGGAACAGTGACCAAACACATTATCCATGCAATCTTTCCTTTATCTGTAAGTTCCCTTTCTAAGGAAACATGTAGCACCAGCAGGGGATTAAAGCCCATTGTTTCATGGGCATCCCAGGTGGCTGTCTTTCATCTCCTTTCCCAATATTTCCTTTAGGCTTGGATAGTTTTTATTGTGGTTTGCTTTTTTTTTTTCCTCTTTGCTCTTTCCCACGCCTGAACAGTTCTTGGCTTTGGCAAGCACAGAAACAGCAGTTTTATGACATGCATTTTTTAATGTACCAAAACATGTTCTTTTGATTTATTTTTTAAAAAGCAAACTCTGCTCACTCAACATTAATAACTTTCCCACTTCAGCTGAATTTAGGAGAGTTCCAGAAGTTGCTGAGAATTAAAAAAAACAAACCAAAACCACTCTCTCCTTCACAAATCAGGAGGGAAAAAATAGCAGCTTCTCAGGTTCCCTCAAACCAAAAGAAATTGCTGCACCCTCTGAGAGGTGGCCCAGAGGGTTCTTTAATGCTTGAAAGTGTAGCATATATCATAGAAGTTTACGTGCAGTTATGCTAGCTGTATGAGCTCAGTAGCCCAGACAACTCGCATTAGTCGCTCTCTACAGCTCGGAGTATCCTACACACGGGAAATGTGCTGCACATAACATTCTCCTTACTTCGCAAGTCAGTATTTGTACACCCAACGCTAAGAAGAAATTGTCTCCAGTTAAAAGTCTATGTGCTCTTTGGTGGGTGACCACCTGAGGTGATTCTTACCAAAAAACCATAAGGGACAGAGGGAACCATCTTTTCAGCCAGCCCTGACCATCCAGTACTCCTCCGGATATCGCATCAGGGCAGGGCTCACTGCTGCTTTGCCAGGACATTAGAGGAGCAAGATGATTTACAAGTCATTCACATGTTCACTTTGATCTTTCACACAGACTGAGTAACATCACTGGATTTTAATCCAGCTCTTTAGAGCTTTAGTCCACACTTTTAACGCACTCAAATTAGACATCTCAGCTTATTTCAAGCTTTGCACACAAGAAGCTAAAAATTCTTTTACTCTTTATCTTTTCCCTTCAATGCAATGAAGAAAATGTTGAACAAGCAAAAAACATTTTGCTTTATTATTTCCAAAGTGGATTTCCCTGGGATCTTCCTATAACTTTTTAAGAAGGATTTGAATCTGAAAGGAAGGAGACTCACCAGACAGGACCAGAGGGTGCATCCCATGGATGGGAGAAGGCTATGATCGGAGACAGTAGAGAAGTCATATTTTGCATCTTGGCAGAGCGTAGAGGACCACACAAGGAACCCAGGTCAACAGCATCAGTAAGAGGAGAAGGATGGAGGCCCTAGAAAAACAAGAGGTTTTGTTTAAGCACAGCAGAGTCACAAGCACAAGCCAATATCTCTGCTGAGCAAGTAAACTGGCACCTTCATATATTTTTAGCTCAGCTTATTAGTGAAGCCAGTGGCGGAGCACATGTAGATTAGTAATCCCTCTTAAATTCTTTTGCGTAGTTTAAACTACATTTGAAAAGGGGAGAAGAATTTCAAAGATACCCAAACCTGACTTGTCCCACCAGAACTGGAGGCCAAGGAGTAAAGAGACTTTACTAATACTCCCACTGGCAAGAAAATACAGTGCAGGTTCAGTCCTGATTAGACACTCAGGATTCTTCCATAAAAAGAGGGGGCTGAGCCTAAATATCAAGCTTAGTCAGAGTTTTGAACCAAGCTCAAAACACCAATGCATAAGAAGCACAGCCCCCCGCGTCTTCTCACTGCACAGTGCACATCATTACAGATCCAGATGCTTGCTGAGCCAGGCTAAGCCCCGGGTTGTTTCAGGAAGGTTTTAGGGATGTTGTAGGTTATTTACTAACAAAGGAAGGGTGTTACAAAAAGTCCAAAGCCAACAGAGACTGGACGACAGCAGTGCATTACTAGCCAAGCATGCTAAGAAATAAATATGACAATTTTTATCACAGCACATCACAATTTTTCATGGCATTGCTCAGAACTAATTCAGTTTTATGGCAAAATTGTTCTCAGCTTCTGCTTTCTTCGCTCAAAGCAGCTGCTGGCTCACAGAAACCTTTGGAAAACCACTCAGCTTTGCAGATATCAATGCTGCTTCTGGTTTCCATCCTCCTCCCTTTTCCCAGGGAGGAAAATAAGAGATTTGCTATCTGGGGACGGCTTAACCAGATCATACAACTTATGCAGGTTGTATTGTTTCCCCTTGACTTCACACTCAGGTCACCAGCAACTGGATATGATGTCACCAGTGAGGCAAGCTGAGCAACAACTGAGAAGTGGTAGCAAACCGTAAGGAGAGTAACAGGGCTAGGAAAGCCACAGTGCCCTGGGCTCAAGGAGGGCTTAGAGGGGATCACAGAATTCACTCAAGATGCCATGTTTGTTGTGCAAGGAAAATAATTTCTGTTCTCCTAACACCCTGAATCTTTTTTGACACCTTCAGTGTCAATAAAAGCAGAGAATTGTTTAGACTCTAGCCAAACCATCCTCTCTGCAAAACGTCATGTTTTCTAACACAGTAAATCATAAACTTCACAGAGAACAAAACAAAGGAAAAGACCTCTATAAAGAAAATATCAGAAAATCGGGAAACCATGCTTTAAAAAATATTGAACTGAAGAAAATTAATCACATTAAACTGTCATAAATTACTTTTAGATCCCTTACAGAGAGGCTATCATGACCTCAACACTGAAGATAGCTGAAAGCAGTGTTAATGACTGCGTATCATCCCGTCACACTGAAATCCGAAGGGTGCTTGCACAGGGTGTTACAGACGGAGGGGGAAGAGCATAAGCAGAAAATAAAATCCTTGCATAAAAGGCATTTCATATAGAAATATCATCTTGAAATTAACCCATACTAATTTTTAAACTGGAATTTCAAATAGAGTGATAATCTTTAAAAATCTGGCATAAGTCTGCCTCTTGCCAGTTCAGCATTTAGAGACTTTCACCTATAGAAAAGTTTTATTTTTGAGTAGCAGCCCTGACAGCAATGAAGCTGAATAAGGATAAATTTAAATTAGTCAGAAAACCACTATGCTTATATGAGAACAAGGTTCTCCCAGGGGGTGGTGTTTAAACTGCCTCTGAGATTTCTGAAGGAAGGACATTTCTCTGCATTGCTCTTTATAGGAAAGTCAATAGCCTGAAGAAAGATAGATTATTGTTCATAACATCTGTAAGAGCTTTTATCAAAAAGTATCGCATTGACAGATCAGTTGTGGTTAAGTTCCTGGTTTTAGTTTCCCCTCCAGCCTGTTTCCAGCTGCTGGGAAAACTGGATAAAGAACAGAGGTGTCCATGCGAATGCATAAAAGTTGCAGAGCAAAAGAAAGGGAGTAACCCTTCCCCCTGTGCCTGGAAACCATCTAGCCGTACAAAGAAACAGCCTCAGCCAGAATCCTGCCTATAGCCGTGACTTGTCCACTTTGTATCTGATGGGAACAGAACTTGGTTTAGGGCAAAGCCCCCAGAAGTTGAAATCTCTTTAAAGTAAGGTGTCTGATGTTTCACAGAAACCAGCAAGGACAGCAGCACCACCCCTTCATACTACTCATCCCTTCCCAAGAGCTCCCTGTGACCTACAAGAGGTACTAAAGGTTTCATTTTAGCAATGCCACAAACAACTCAACCAGCACAGCAGTTCCGTAGTGCTTCAGAGCCTAGAGCCCTCCTGGGAGCAGGGAGCAGCTCTGGACCAGAGGCAGAACAGTAGGAAGAGCCAGATGCGTGCTTGGTACAACAGCTGCTAGCGGATGGCAAATAAGGGAAGGCAAGAGGGCAATGCAAAGAAAAGCTCGCCTTCTTCATTTGGATCATCTTTTTACACCCAAACTTGCTGAATTTAATCATTTGTCCTGGTACAGAAGGATGCACCATCCAGGTACAAGCTTTCTGGAGAAGAACTTGTACTGCTAAGAGCGTCAGCTATATATGAGTTTATTTAGAAGCCAGTAAAAATTATCACCCCAATCTGTTTTGTAGCCTAAATAAACAACAATGGCCACATGCACCATCCAAGCCACAAAAACCTCTACTACATATGAATGTTTAACTAATCCAACCCATAATTCTTATAACAGATCAAAGCATTTATTTGTCAGAAACAATTTCCTCAATTTCTACCCTCAAAACACTAGTGTAAGGAAGTGGTGCTTAAAGTGCTTGTAAATGTTTGTTGATGTGGGAAACCAAGTTGCCATAGGAAATGAGGGGAAAAAAAACCAAAAAACAAAAAACAAAAACCAAACCAACTGCTCAGAGCAGTGATAATTCTTAAAGCGACTCATTAACTGAATACACACACACAAAATCCATTTCCACAAGGGCTGAAGCTGCTGTAAATAATCACAAATTTAACCCCAAAGTTTCATGAAAAAGATATTTTTCCCAATTAACAGTTAGGGATGCTGAGGCTCAGAGCAGTGAAATGCTTGTCATCACATCTGATACCTGTGTGACCCCTTGCTCCCTCTTGAGCCAAGCATGGAAAGGAGACAGGAAAGCTCTTCCCAGGCGGGCTGTGCCGCTGGATGGGTGCGGAATCAGCAAGGCAGAGATGTGGTGCACAGAGCACAACCAAGAGTCCTGTAGTAGAGCAGGACCCCTCCCGCCCCCCAAAAGGGGGACAGTCGCCAACAGCTGCCGGGGACAAAGCTCTACAGATGGTAACACACACCCACACACTAAACCTGCACAGGGCAATAAACACACCGTGGTCGTTACCCTGGAACACCCTCGAGACACGGCATTTTAGGAGGAACAAGACCTGTTTCTACTTCGCATATTGAGTAACTTGGAAACAGTTTGAGAATATGATTACCTGGCACCTGACCCTTCTGTGAGAATCCATGGGTGACATTTGCCTTCTGGCCAGAGCACCGCTTCAGAGCTCCTCTACTCATGCAGAATAAGGGGCAAATATTTTCATTTAAACAAACTGTATTTTTTTACTACTAAAAAAGAATGATATTTTTATTAATTTTTTCACCCATTTTTTTGAAATATCTCTGGGTGGAACAAGCTTTCCTTTTAATAAGAGCAAAATTCTTTGCGTAGCTATGAATTGAATTCAGTGAGAGTGGAATCAGGCCTCAGTTCAACATCTTAAAGGAATATTGAGGAATTACAAGATAACGATAACCTATAACTCCAAATAAAGGATTGTGGGCAGAGGGAGTAGGGTTTGGGGTGGTTTTGTCTTAACAACATGAATCATACTAAGGGCATCTGAAACCCCTCAAGTCCTCAAGCCCAGTGTTTCCTACTAGTTAACACAGCTTTAGCAAATAGGGCCATTCAATGCCATTCAAGAGACCACTAGGCTAATAGAGGTAAGTGGAGCTTAAACCAGATTAATAGATCCCAATATCTGTACGTCATTAATTCCAGCATTCGGATTACTCTAAAAAAGCCACCTGTAGCTGCTGGCAGCGCACAGCCACAGCCCAGTGTGGAAATGGTTCATGGAAGACCTGAAATGACGGCAGAGCTCAAAGCACGGTCAAAAGATTTTAACACAAACATTGGCCAACCCTTTGCTATAAGGCCCTGATGCCACTGGGAAGTAAGGACACAGCAAGGCAGAGGACAGGGGACGCCAAGAGTCAAGGTGCACAGCAGGAGGTTTTACGAGCTCCGAGGACAGCGGGGGACCAGGTGGGTTGTTGGTTTTGGTTGCCACCATGACTGAAGCATCACAACCCCCCGCAGCAGCTCCTGTCAGTGGTGCTGGGCCACCACAAGTACATTCAAGTTCTCCTCTCTCTGATGGCACAGGTCAGTCAGTCTCTGGGTCTTAGTCCTTATCTTCAAGGTCAATGACATGCAGCCATGCTACCCAACAGCCTCCTGAAGCCATCGCTCCCCCTGTGGTCAGCAACACGTGTCTCACCTGTGCAGGTAACAACTTTCCTCTGCTCTAATCACTATGGTATTCACTCCTGTGAGCCATAATAATCTTCACATACTCCATTGTCCTCCATTCTAGAAGGAATTTATTTGGCCTGGACTTTTTCTAGCAAATATTTTGCATCCTATATGCACATACTGTAAAAAAATTCTTAGCAAAACACTCAACCAATATAATTTCCCCCAAGAAGGGAACAAAAGAACAAACACGTGCCAGATGCAAGTCACACTGTTCACTGCATTCCTGGAAGGCAGGCAGACACTGTGATGTTGAGAGCAGCAGAGGAATCAAGATGGGACACAATTACCCATATTACATTAAATTAACTTTCATTCTGCTTTCCTACCAGGTTCATTGCTGCAAAAACAGCAGAAGGGATGAGGTTCCATGAAAGTGCTTTACAAGGTCATAGGATGGCAGAACAAGGTACAGAAGAGTACTAATACCAGAGTTTGGTTGTTTAAATTCATCTTTGCTCTGTTTCAAAACTTTTTCATACCAACAGCCTTCTATGAGGATTTCTAGTTATTGCTATAAAAATATTACTGCTACTTGTTTATATCTGCTTTGTGGGAGATCGGTTTTAGTTGGCCTTAGACACCTTTTCATCTCAACATATTTGCTTTGGGAAAGCTGTTTGCACAAAACTGATTTCTATGTTTCAGTGTCATTATATCAGTTTCAATGAAAAAAATTGCTTTTTGGAATTTGTGCTTTTGGGTTTTTTTATTTTATTTTGGAATGTTGACAATTCAATCATTTATATTACTTCCACTTTTCTATTTTAACATGGACATATCATGAGATCAATTACAAATAAAACTTTTGTTGAAGATGATCATTTGGGACAGATCATGAGGTTGGATTAAAATATTGTTTTATTGTAAATCAAAATTACAATGAAGCAAATTTACATTCAGAAATACCATGAATTAATATAAAAAGGATAAGAAAACTTGATTATAAAAAAAAAAAGTGACACTCCAAAATGGCTAATTTTCTACAAGGAAAGTTTTCAGAAATTATTTTCTCGGAATTTGGAGAGAGAAATAATGAAATGTCAACATTCCCCATGGAAAAGAAGACACAGTGAAATCATTCACCTCTCCTTTGACACATGACAACAGAGAGGAAGGATGTATGTTAGAGTACTGGTCTGGAATATGGGACATTTCTATCCAAATTCCCAAATGGACAGAGATTTCTGGTTAGACTATGGGTTTTTCTGTGTCTCAGTCACCGAAGCTGTGAAATGCAGTAAGAAAACACACTGTCTATTCCCTGATACAATTACTATGATAATAAGGTGGCATATAAATTCCTTGGATACATGCCAGTTCCTTCTAGCCGCACTCACCTGCTCCCAACAGCAAAATGTTTACTGATAATAATTACAAGCTGAGATTATCAAAGGTGCCTGGGGGATTTGGATGCCCATGGGAACTGGCAGCACTGAAGCTCTCCGCCTACGGATTTTACCGAAACACTGACTGCTGGATTTCTCCCCACACCCCAGCAACATTTCAAGTGCACGCATGCAGAACAGCAAGAACGTTTACAGAGATCACATCTTCATCTTGGCTAGGCAGAGAATCCCATTGTGCTAGAGACGTTACAGGCAGACAGTAAATAAGAGCAACCACCATTAAAAGAAACCCAACCAACCAACCCCACATTACTGCCGTTCTGGTACACAACTTCAAGCAGGGACAATTCCCCACCACCACTCTGGAGCAAATTTGCAATTTGGAAGCACTTGAAGAGTCACACAAATTCCAACAGCCTGCTCACAAGACCTTCCTCTGCAACTATGACAGTAACTTCTTCCTGCTCCTTTCCAAAAATCAAATCTCAATCAAAATTCTCTATGCAGAAAAACACCTTTCTGGATTATCACCTTCCTAGCGTATTATCTTCTTTGCCCCCATCAACAGCATGGTTGATGTTGGTTTTGTAGCTGGTAAATAAATCAGCTGTTGTCAAGCCAGATAAGATTTTCTATCAGGTGGAAGTACGGAGAGTTTTCCAATGAAGAGCAGCGGCGTGGGAGGGACCGTGACTCACAGCACTGTCCTTTGCTAGAATGAAAGTTTCCTTGAGAAATAACAGCATCAAACTAGTGATGCCCAGAGGTCAGGTGGAGAAAGTTTTGCTGTTGCCTTGTGTTTTAATTCTGACCCTTTAGCCCTCCTTCCCCAAACCCAGCAGCTATAGACAGAGCAGAGTCTAGAAGAAAATTCCTGCTGCCAGAGGTGAAGGGAGGGATGCTGAGAGGGAGAGGGGGGCCAGCAGCACATTCCCAGCTGAGACAGAGATATTCCACTTTTCACATGCATGTATCCTGGCTCAGATCTTCAGCAATACCCCAGGCTTTAGCTACCTCAGAGACTCATTTCCTACCAGTCCTAAAAGAAATGAGGGAACCAGTGCCCCTCAGAGGATGAGGGGGCTCCAGGTTTATAAATGAATTTGTCCACAGACAGCTTTCATTGCTCTTCCATCACAGACCCTCCCACTCAAGATGGCCTGGATGCTGCATCAGTTGCAATCAACCCTGCGCCCCGAGCATGGGCACGAGACAGTCACACTGTTCACGGAATTTTTTTGACAAAAAGACAGGAAGGCTGATGGAGTTTTGTGTTCTGTTCTGACGTTCATAGGTTTTCACCCTCCTTTCGCACAGTGGCTGTTTCAATTTAATGGAGAGGGAATGGGCTCTTCCACAATGATAGATACTTTTTAATTCAATATTTCTGTTTCTTATTCTTGTGTTATTGTTATGGATTTTGGAAGCTTCCTGCTGCAGTTACACGGTCCTTTGATTCTGGAGGCAAGCCTTCTCCAGGACAGCAAGTCAACAAATAAATCGAGTGCTGCTTCAACAAAAGAAGGGGAAGAGGGAGAAGGCTGAAGAAACTTGATTGTCCTCTCCAGCCTTGTCTCCTACTTTGCTTCTCCTCCCTCCCAGCCAGATCCCAGGGAAGGTTTGTGTTCACCATCCCTCCTCTGCTTTTCTTTCAGAACACACAATGGCTGCTAGAAAAGAGAACAAACGCCTCTCCTTCCCTACAGGAGCAATTTGCTTACACTTCCCAGACTCTCAAAGGGTAGGAGAGGGATGAGAACCTCTCTTTGTTCTTTATTGCTTGGGACATTTGCATAAAAAGAGACTTTTTGTTATTTAAACACTCATCTACTCCCACTGCATAGTCTCATTCTGAAGTTATAATCCTCTATTAGCTACCTGGCAATCACACTGCCAGAGGGACGGCCTGGAGGTTAGACTGCAATGCAAGAGCCCAGGTTTGAGGCTCCACGTGCACAGGGATCGACAAGCGTGAAGGTCCTCCTTTCTCAACAGGTGGGTTTGAAGTCTAGGACCAATATTGGTATCACCACTACTATGCCAGAGCTAAGGCAGCTGTGAAGGTAACCAAACCCTGTTTGATTGTTCATCACCAGCCTGAGCAGCTCCAGAGCAAAGGGCACCCAAAGCACCCTGGACACACAGCACAGGACACTGCACCCGTGTGTTGGAGTGCGTCTTTCATCACCTCAACACCCTTGTTCAGACTGGGAACAAGCAAGGTGCGTTACTGGCTAGATCTAAAGACGTCTGCTCCAGCACAAGCAAGAACAACTTCATTTTCCCCACAGGAAAACAGAAAGAGGAGCAACCCTCTGAAATCGGTCACATGAAGTCAGTGAGAGACACAAATCAGACCCCCTGAGCACTGATGGAAGCAGAAGTTTCCAAATTCCTTCTTTAAAACCTAGTAGGGATTCTGTATTTCATTTCACACAGGAACACTAAACAAACTTGGTAGAAAGACTCAGACCTGCTACAACGAGATGAATTGTCTTTGCTATTGTATCCAGGGTGCCTTTGTTCGAGTAAAGAAGGAATAGAAAACTCAATTAAATGCATTAGTAATCACAAGGTAGTTAAATGTCAATTGGTCATTAAAACGTGGAGTGCAATAAAAGCCTAAATAATTTCTGAATTATAAACGTAAGTGTATGCATCAGAATGGGTAAAGTATTTCCTGTTAAAAGGTGGCAGTTTTCTTCTGGGAAACTGCCCCCACTTCATATTTTTCTGTTTTTTTCTTTTCATTAGGATTTCTATACTCTTTTGCTAAAACCATTTTTGGAGTCATGGTTTCAAATTAGCATTATATGTGTCTGGCACATCTTATTTCTGAAAATAAAAATCTTAAAGTAGCATTATTTTTTCTCCAAATTGTGCAGAAATTTTCACCAGAGTCTGGTTCTGCAAATTCAGAATAAGTTTAGAGTTCTTCTTAAAACTGTTGCTCCCCTTTTGACCAGTGATATTTATATATTGTGTGGCATCTCACAATCCCTTTCTCTAGACCACTGTCAGGATAGAGATTGAATGATCATCCCAGAGAAGAGTGGGTTGGTTTTAGTAGTCCATGGCAATGTGAACAATTTCATCTGACATGAAACCATAGTCCCTGTAACTTCAGAGCTGCGGATAGCAAAAGCCTGCAAGGTGAGGGCTGCAGAAATATAGAAAGACTTAATGACTCATGGTTATTTAACAGTTCTTTCCTTTCCAATTCTACTACCCATACAGAGGGGCTTGCGAGGAAAAGGGGGGAACTAACAAAACAACCAACAAGCACAAACGTGTTGGCTTTTTAGGCTATTTTTAGGAGAGGATGAAATTGCCAGCTTGGAACATGGGAAATGCCAATACAACACGGGGTCCTAGAACACCCCTTTATCCACGTCCCAATCCGTAGACACTTTTCCTCATACATAAGAGGAGATACTTGCCTGGTCTGAGCATCCCCAGTTAACCTCAGAGAGAACACTCCATCCTTGGAGTAGATTTGAACAAGACTGAGTTAGATCAATGGTTTAGTAGCACCCATTCATGAAGAAATCCTGTCCAACACCTTCCACTTCTGTCCTTTAAATTACGTATAATCACTTGCTGAGTCTTAGTGAATTTGCCATTTATGAGGATTTATCCCCGTTTTCAAGTAGTGTATAAGTAACGTCCTATCAGAAGGGGTTAATAAGGCAAAAGAATACTTAAAGGACTTGACAAAAGCTACACACGATGTCTTGATTTCTGATTCACTATCAGCTGATCTAACCATTAGCGTTTACTTCTTCTGAAATACCAAACTACAAAATTAAAAATCCCCTGTGTCCTACCTTTAGTACACTGAAGAAATCAAAGGATCCCCACAGGGACTTAATTCTATACTGATAGAGGGAAATGGCTTTTATTCAAAAATTCTTTCTGAAGGAAAAATCTTGTATTTGGCATGAGGGGAGAATAAAAAAAAAAAAATAGCACACCTGTTGTGATTTAGCTAAAAATATACTGACTCATAAAAGGTATAAGCTTGGCATTGCTCCTTTGGAGGTTAAATATTTTTGTCCCAGGAAAAAAAAATAAAAATCTAAGAACATCTTGATCCCAAGAGTAGTTCTAAATTATTCTGGAATTTAAGAGTCACATAATGGCAGTAAATTTCCAGTGTGGAAAGCGTCTAAAATGGAAACTTGAAATATGACTAAATTTCCCATCACCCGACCCCGGGCAGCCCAGACACAGTCTTTCTTTTTGACAGCATGGCTCATCCACTTTTATCAGTCATGCCCATTTCCACGTTCAGTCTGGTCTGGTAATGAAGAATACGTTTCTACCCTCACACAGGATCGCTCTGTTTCCCTGCACCTTGCTTCATGCTCTAGGTGAACATGGTTTAGCAGGAGGGTTGGACTAGATGATCTCCCAAGGTGCCTTCCAACCCTTGCTATTCTGTGATTCTGTAACCCACATAGTGATGCTGGTAGCCAAGCCTGCCTACATGTGGGGCTGCAGCTGCTTCTACTCTCATTATGTCAAACTCATGTCCCGGCCTTGCAATAGGAACATGGACAGGGTACTCAGGGAAATAGAAATAACTTTTTAATACAGAGAACTCTTCACTGGTAGCTTCTTGCATCAAAGGAAATGGAGATTTAAAAAAAAAAACAAAAAGATTTAACACAGTAAAGGATCCAAATACATTGTGGAAGAGGGTAATAAATGCAGATCTCCAGCATCCATCTCCAGTAAATCAACTATTTACTGAATTTGCAAATGCCTCTGGCTGCTCCGTAAGCTCTACTTTCCACGCCACTGCTAATGAGGCACAGAGAGAGTTTCATTTGCATACGCTATGTCTAACTTAACGGGAGTGATCTTGCTCCCAAGCTTGAATAAGAGGCAGGACTCCCCTTAATTTCCTGAGCTCCATTGCTTTTCAGGGCTGCTGCACCACTTTGAGCCTTCACAGTTTCATGAGTCTGCATTGGAGGGGCTGGAGTTGACATATCTGAATGGCACACAGAAACCTGGGGTAGAAAAGGCTTCAGAAACATCAGATCAATCAGAATTAATTGGGAGGGAAAGGGGGGCACCACAAAGTTGAGAACATACAGGCGCAGAAGCTCAGTGGTTGGCACCACAGTAAGGATAAAACAAGCAGAATGATATAACTGATGTTTCACAGGAGTCAAGGAAAGTGCCTTTATCTTGCAGATCATGCCCTGGGATAGCACTTTCACAGCCCTGCTTTATGCATGTCTGTGGGATTTAGCATGTACATTTAGCCGTTTTCAGATGAGCTTTGGGATCTCCCAGGAAGGTTTCACGCTACTAAAAGTCATTAAAAAAGCTATTCAGCACATCCACACATCACAGGATTACACAGCAAAATACCCAGCTGAACTACAGGGGAGGAAAGAAATCTTGGTATATTTTTTCCTCATCACGGGTGCATAAATACCATGCAAATTTGCTCTGAAGAGTAAGTTACACAGAGACTCGGTCATTGTCTATTCCAACTGTACTTCCTCCATCTGAGTCTAGGAGAACTACCGTGTTGTCCACTTGACGAGTCTCTAGTTTGCTTGTAAACAAAGGCGTGATCATGATGTGCCTATGACTGAAAAGCAAAAACACAAATCCCTTCCACTGACCAATTCAGCTGAGACGAAATCTGCACCAAGCCAAAATACAGGCACTCCACAGAGCGCCACAAAACTAAGGACAGTATTTACCTGCATACAAACATTTAATATTGAAACAAATAAAAAATTCTATTTGAGTTATGTAATGTTGAAATATTAATATTGTTGGCAGAGAGAGTACATGAACCTATTCTTTTGCAAAGTGTGGCTAAATATAGCGAAGGCAAACCCTGAATAAGTAACCAGAAAATGCGATTCTTTCACTGTTAGTTCTGATGCCCATAGCCAGACACGCAGATAGTTTATTCTATAACCAAAGCACATTTTCCATAAACAGCCTGTTAGACAGTTTTTAAGTGTGGGGAAAACACATTTTAAAAACCTAGATAATTTCATTTCCAACTATGAAGGCGCATCTACTGAGCTGAGAACTGGGGGGCATGGGTGGTTTCATCAATGGAAAAGGTTTGACGCTAGCATCTACAGAGATTGCAATAGGGCATAATCGTCCTGAACTAACTTCTTACCATGGTAACGTCAAGAGAGTTTGAAGAGAGACCCCTAATCTAAGCTAGTATAAAACAGAGTAGCTCCACATAACTACCACCACTGATACTATTTTCTGTGTACATCTTTCTGCCTGTATTGCTTACACATAAAATTTTGCTTGAAGGGATCTATGCAGAGTATCCAAGAAATAAGACCTTTTTGTCAATTTGTTCCCATGTTTACTGTTACTCTAAATTCCTTTCAAGGGAGGAAAATATCAATTGCAGAACTAGGAAAAGTAGAAAGTCAAATCTCATCATGCAATCAGTGAAGAATGTCCTGCTCGATGCAATGGAGCCTTAACAATTGCATGGAGTTAAATAATTCTCAGTTTCTCAGCAAGTATAAATACTAAATTCATGGGGCACGCCCTTGAATTCTAAAAGAATTTGTGCAAGACAAGAATTAGCACAACGGGTGGGCACAGCCTATGAGGTTATCAGTGATTCAAGCCATATGCTTCGAGCAGGCATTGAAGACGGCATGCGTCAGACAATAAGGTAAAAACATTGTTTTCTTTCACATCCTAGACTGTGGGCAAAGGACTGGGTTTCAGTTCCCTCTTATACCTAATGGCATTTGATTTCACATTTCTCAAGAACATGTCAAACCACCAAGCAAGCCACAAATTCCCCAAGGCTCTTGCTCACCGTGTTATCTGGGCTGCCCAGAATGTGTAGGACTGCCCTACACAAGGGAGGGACATGCTCTTTCCCTTGCTGAGTATTTAAGTACTGCACGTGAACTACAATTACCGAAACAGGAGTTCTCACCTTCATTCATGCAAACAAAAACTCAGCCTACGACCTCATTGGTAGCGAAGTCTCCTGTGAAACAATTTAAAGCAGATTTGAACCCATTCAGCCAGAGGAAAAAGATTGAACCTAAGTCTCTCAAACCACAGGCAGGGGGACTGTAAGGAAAAACTGCTTTTTAAAGTAATCTTCCACAATCATCAAGATAAATTCTCAAGTAATTACATCATGATCAAAGATGCATTTCAATTTTTTCTTTTTTTTTTCTTTTTTTTTTCTTTTCTTACAATGACAGTGAAAAAAAGACAATTTTGTCATAAGTGCAATTTTGTAAATTTGCATAAGCTTGTAAGAGTACACAGCTGTTTGGCCACAAGGATTTGGCATTTACTTCTACAGAACAGAAGAGAGCTCACTATGTATCTACGCAGTCTCATAAGTCTCATACATATATATATTATTTATTTATCATTGGCTGTTGACCACAGACAATACGCTGCATGGATAGACCTGCAGACTGTTTCTCTGTAGACACTTGGATGTTCTTACATCAGCAGCTAACATGATGGGGTGAGGAATATCAGGGAATTAATATTCATCTCAGCTGGAAGATGAAGTTCATAGACCATAATCCTGCAACGTCCTTGTAGGGTCAGTTCTGCTGCTCACCCTTAATCAGGCTGGAAGCCCACGAAGCAATGTGGGTTAGTTTTAAGTCTCAGTAAGCAACACAAAAGGGCCATATACAATTTTAGGAAGTACAAAGAGGATTCTGTGGCTGCTGTTGTTTGAATACAGGCCACCTACATCCCTCATTTTCCCCCTGACAGAAAGGTAAATGGAGTTCCTCCCTCCCTCACATGGGGAAATATAAAGCAGAAGATTACAGTTATTACAACCACCTCTTGTTTGAAACAAAGTTCAAAGGCTTGTCTTCTTTAATCAATCCTCCAGCAGACTAACAGGGCTGTACATTTCACTTTCATGGAAGCAAAGCACTAGGGCTAAATTAGAGTTTTTCCCTCTGTTCCCCTTCTCAAAGCAAAGCACAAGCGAAGGATCTCGTATGAGAAAGTTAACCAAACTGACAACAGAAGCCACACTGCTTTCTCTGAGAAAAACAAAAGGCAAGAGGTAATAAAACATCTTGGCTGCAATACCATATGCTGGCGAAGCACTTTCGGTAGTCAGATATAATGAATATTCAGCAATCTCTGGGTACTGTGGTATAGCAAAGTGCCTCTGTCAGGGGAGCCATTTCTGTGGCTGAGGTGAGAAAATAATAGATGTCCACTTGGCAGAGGTAGCCACAGACATGTTAACTGAGAGCACATAGATCTCCCTAGGTACTGTCCAGCTGGAGATTATTAATGAGTTCATTAATGAGTCTGTTTCTACTGCAATGGAGTGGGGAGGGAGCTTTTAGCATGTGTTGTAAGTAACCCTTGGAATTAAAGGTTCAAGGAAAAAAAAATAGGAAAGAAGAAAAGGAACATTCACAAACAATAATAAGAGCAGAGACTTGTTTAAATATATTGTGCAGCATCCACAAACATGCGCAGAAATACTTCCCCCCCGCCTCCCCAGCCAGTCATGGACAGCAAAGAGCTCACAAATGCACAGAGAGAAAGATAGTTTCAGAAGCATTGCTAGCACGAAGCCATCTGAAGTGTTTAATTTCTTTCATCATCTTCATAATAGTCCAGACATAATTTAGTCTGGATTTCTTCCAGTCCAGATTCACTAATGATACCATGGACTTTAAATGGCCCCTCAGACACCAAGAATAATGGATAGCACAAGACCTGGGCAAAGGGAATAGTTAGCAAACAACCTGGGGATCAGTGTCAAATTTAAGGGCATATTGTAACAATTTTGTACATTCACTAAAGGTTGTTGGTTTTTTCTTTTTTAAAAAAGCACTTACCTCTACAAATCATTCTTTAGGTTTTCATGATTTAACTCTACACACCCATTTTATCCCTACTTTTATTATGTACACAAGTGTTGTGTCCCCCCCCAAAAAAAAAAAAAATTTATCTAGCTGTCGAATTCCCAGAAGTCCAAGGTAATGGCTCATATGTGAATGGAGACTAAAGAGA
This sequence comes from Gorsachius goisagi, assembly GCA_018403395.1. NCBI lineage: Eukaryota > Metazoa > Chordata > Aves > Pelecaniformes > Ardeidae > Gorsachius > Gorsachius goisagi. The sequence goes on from BOSO01003939.1 coordinate 28,628, forward strand.
ATCTGTGTTTATCAGTCTCTGATGGGCTGCAGTAGGAACTTGATCAGAAAATAACAACCATCACATGGTATCTAGCAGAGTTTCTAACTCAGGATCCTGTCTCTGGCAGCCAAAGATGAGGCATATCTGATCCTACAGAAAACCAAAACTTGCAGAACTCAACCACCTTCTCTCCCTCTACAGCATCATATCATTACTATGAATTTCCCACTGTCCTCCTCTGTCCCTTCTGATTCCTTTGCATGGTCGCTGTGTGGCAACCTGGCCTGAGCTACTGCAAGGCTCCAGGCGTTGGTTCACCCTCTCTCATTTATGGCCCCAAGCTGCAAAACCTGTGCTTTCCGGAGGGTGAACAAGCCCCTTGACTACTGTGGCATGTCCTCTCTGGATGCTTGGCCCAGTAGGTGCAAGAGCAGAAATTACACTTGCCTGATAAACATTCAGCTCCACAGAAGTTTAGTACCCAAATCATTTTGTCCTCTGCCCTACTGGTTTGTGCAACCATGTCATAACATGAGGACTTTAGCCTTGTTCATATTGCACTGGTCTTTTTTTCTTCCTCTTTCTTTCCTTTTGTGTAAATCAGGTCTTAACCCCATTTTCCCTGAAGGAAATATAAGAAAGCCCAGTCATGCTCTGCTTTCCTAAAGGAGAGAGACATTTTCTGCATTACTCTCCTGTCAATTTTCAAGCATTGCACAGGAATTGGACCAACATAAACCAGCAACTCAGGCACATCCCCAGAGGTTGGGGTATTTATAGAGTTAAGGATAGCTATTATTGATAAGAAACTTGTCTCCCTTCCCCCTCACTGTACTCTCAGAGCATGTCTGGAAACAGCTCAGTGCTGCAGAGACATGGCTTCAGAAAGCAAAACTAATTAGAAGTAGGATTTTTGTGTTAAATCAAGGATGGAGAGGAAGGACAGTGAAAGGCTGGAGGCAGCTGCAGGATTCTTCTGGGACCACACAGGGGGGACATCTGAGCTAGCGCTGTCTCCAGCTCCTGCAGCGGTGCCTCTGAAAAGCGCCAGGTGAGTTCCACAAGGCAGCAATCCACCCTGGCCAGCCTCCTGCCCTCAGCTCCCTGCGGCACGGACACTCCTCTAAACAGAAAGATGTGTCCACCACCATGCAAATTAGATCTCCCAAAGTCCTCTGACTGTTAAATGGCTGAGACGTAGAGACAGAAATCTTTTCCTTGCTTATACATTCACTGAGCTACAAGACACCCTGAGAAATAAGAGGACTGAACTGCAAGCTCAAGGTGCTGGACTAACACTAGAGTTAACCAATGCACTGGAGAAGGGTTCCCACCTCTCAAGCCTGGAAGTACCAGGGGCATACAAAGCAAGAGGCTTTCTCCACCCCAGCACCACCTGGTTAGCACAGAGCCTGTTCCACAGAAGCGTCCTTGAGCGTGACATACATTCATCATCATCGGCAACTGCCAGGCTGCAAGTGCGGCCTTTTCTGCCCTACGCACCAGAGGGTTAAGCCCATCTGAGGACAGTGAAGGGACAGTTTCAAGCATATGCAGGGCAACTCTGATAGGACCCTGGTATCCTATTCATGCTGTCTGAGAGGTCTTCATTGCTACCATTGCCCATACTTGCTATGTAGACCCACAAGAACTCAAGCAACATCTGCACAGCTTTGTTGCAGTCCTGCCTACCGCAAGGCTTGTGCTCTGGCAGCCAGTGAATCTGTGCTACAGTCCCATCATCTGCCATAGGACAGAGACCCTCAGAAAGGCACCAAAACACCCAAGCTGGCAAGCAGCAGTCCTGCTAATGCAGCAGCATGGAGACCGGTGCCAAACTGCTGCAAAACGTCTGACAGCTACAAGGATCCAAGAAAGTTAATTTAAAGCTGTCTATGCTGCAGCACGGGCATATCCAGAGAAACAGCACCATAGGGAAATGTATGCAGCATTGACACCGCCTAGGAGGACACCGAAGGGTGAAGTAGCTGTCCCATTTCTGTGCAGGACTGAGCCTCAAACAAAGAATTCACACACTCAGCAAGCAACTGAAAAGAAGGCAACAAAATATGGGACTGCATGTTGCCAATTTATCTGCAGCCTGCACGTTAACAGGCCCTTCTGGCCTACAGGATGGTTCTGGCTCAAATGTAGCCTCCTTTTTCTTCCAAACATAGGAGGAGAGAGGAGAAAAGGAACCATCTGTGGCTGAGCCAGATTTTTACATATGCTACTAAGACAGGGAAATAAGGCCAATAAGAGCAACCAGCGTGTCAGAGGCAGCATCAAATCTTTGGTGGAAACTCTTTTAAGTGGACAAAAAGGGAACATGCTGGTGAGAAGCTGTCAGGTCAACACCCTACATCTCTGTTTTAAAGTTATGAGGGATATTATGCACCCCCAAGCCATACCAAGAACAAGTTTCCAACAGGGTAACAGAAGTGAACAAGAGCTCTCTCAATTCATTTGTTAAGACTCTGTTGCTTGTGAAATTAAACACTGTAAATCTAGGATGATGAACAATAAAACACAGAGCAGACAGCATCCCAAATCCTCTGTAAAGGTGTCTGAGTACTCAGATGCCATGAACTCAAGCGTGGTGGAAAAGCATGCCTTCAAACATTGCAGTTCAGCAAAATTACCAGGGGAAATATCACTAAACCTCTCTTCCATATGCACACCCCTATTCCTCTCTGAAACACTGGTTGCTCTTATTGGCACAAGCTCAGGAGAAGACTGCAATGAGGAATACAAGAAAAGTTTCTGTAAACCACTCACTTCTTACCAGTCCTGCTGAGAGGCCATACCTAAAGCAGTTTCAATTCACACTTGAGGTTGAACTGACAGAACGGCTTCCTCCAAATTCACCTCCATGGAGACAGGTCAGCGTCTCCGAGCACAGTATGTGACAGAAGAGGTACTGAGCTGTATGTGCTGCTTCATGCAGTCAGGTTCTGTGGATGTGAGACCAGGAAGCCAACGAGAAAGAGCAACAAGGTTTACAAACTCTTTATTTCCCCGTTACATGTATTGTTTGGTTAAGTAGAGTTTTTGTTTGAAGCTGTGCCACTCCCTTCAGCAGAATTTTGCTACAAATTCTAGGATTTATCAGCTAAGGAATTCTGATATTTCAGTAGCGCTGCGGGAGCCCAGCTGCATGCCAATATCTGTTTGAAGTTGATACCTGCTACCATAATGTTTCTTTACCTCCATGAGGAGCACCTCCATCATGTAGAGCTGTCAAAGGCTGGGGTTTGGGAGATGCTGCTGAAGAAGTGAGGTAGAAGACAGTATGTCTTCTATATCACAAGCATATTCCTCACCCTGGAAAAATATTGTGTGAAAAAGATAACTTCTGCCAAACTGCCACACCTCTTGTCGTACCAGCCGCTCTCTTAGCTGCAGACACCAGGCCCCTATGGGTCTCCTCTGAATGATGTGAGTAATGTAAGGGGCTGCGTCAGATGCTGCTGTGCGATACCGTGGAAGGCATTCAGCTGTGACAGCAACGGGAGCTGTACAAGTGGAAGACACAGAGCTAATTGAGTAGCCTTATGGATATTTAAGTTACCCATAAAGGCCCACAAGCCTTAGTGATGGTGTCAGATCAGGTCACAGTGCCAGGGAGAGCAGCATGAGGACTTTGCTCCTTTCCAGGCATTTAACACGAGTGAATGATGGAACAAGTACATGCATGTGTCTGGCACTTCATGGGAAACTGAGCTTCAATGAGTTGGGAAGAGAACTCTCTTGCTGAACAGAGACATTCTCTTCCCTCCCCTCCATGCAGATCAATGTGACATCTGGATAGAAGTTATCCCTATTCCTTCCGACTCCTCCATCAGGGCTGGTTACTGCCTCACAAGCTCTCTGCAGCTCAGATAGCAGCTGCCTCCTGGTGAGGGGGCCCAAGAAGAGCAAGAAACAGAATAGAATAAAACTCCCAGCCAGCCTGTATGGCACTGTATACGCTGGCTCTGGTCAAGCCCTGTTTTCCAACCCCCTTTCTGCAATCTTACTAAGTCCCCTGAGCCTCTGCACAAGAAATACCTAAGCAGCCTAGCACTCAAGAGCAGAAGAGACAGCTGAGCAAGAGTCTGAAATTTGTAATATCGAGGAATGTGAAGAGGGAAATTGTTCACCATCTCTCCCAGCATACAAAGTGGCATCAAATGGACTAGTAAGTGGCAGGTTCAATGAAGACCAGAGAAGCTTTGCATAGCACTTTATTAAGCTATGAAACTTCTTACCACAGGAGGTTCAGGATGCCAAATGCTTACTAGGATTCGGAAAGCAGCCGGACAAGTTCAGGGGGGAAAAAAAAGTCCCATCAAGACAAAGATACTATTTTTGGTTTAAGCAGCTGCTGAGCTGCAAACTCCTGGAAACCCTTGCCCTCTTCTTCCAACTCTCCCACAAGCATCCATTTCTGATGCTGTTGAGACCATCATTTCATAGCTGCCCCTTTCTCTGGCTCAGAACTGCTGTGGGTTCAGCCAAGGAGGAGAAAGCACCAGAGTTCTGCAGGGGATTTCAAACCAGTCTCAGGACAGCTACTGATGCACAAACAGGCCAGGAGAGCTTGCAAACTGCGGTACCCATGGCTAGCCATTGGGCTGAGGCTCCATGAAGAAGTAAATGCATTACAGTAAACACGTAAGGGATGGTTAGAAATTTCCACAGAAGGACAGTTTGAGCTAGATTTGCAAGATGAAGTCTATAACTGCATACTGATGGGAGGCGTAGGAGAAGAGGAATATCAGCTTATTACCTTATTTGCTTTAAATACATTTTAAACAGATACCACTAAGCTCAAGGAGACTTAAACTAAACTAAGGCGATTATACTGTGATCAATAACTTACATTTGAAAAAAAAAAAAGTCATTTTTAAAGCCAGCTGTGACTCTTCACAGAGAGGCTTATACTTCTTTGACGAAAGCAGTTTAAATTTGCACTGTGGTTTCCAAGACAGGGCTACATCCTGGCACAGATAAGCCTTAAATGTCTCTGATGTTTCCTCTCTACTCCGGGAGTTTCAAATTGCCCAACCCCTACAAACACGCTCCACTCAGACTCCAAGCGGGCCACCTGTGGCTCAAACACACAACTCCTGCCACTTGAAAGAAACACACCAAAAAGCCTCTCTCAAAGAAAAACCTCCAGGCGGCTGTGTTTGAAGAGGCAGAAACAAAAGCTACTGCAACTAGTGCAGTCTTCAGAGGCTCTCCTGAGCACGCGACTAAACGGCAGTTTTCCCTGAGGAACCCATTTTTATTCCCTTCTGCATCAGTTTCTGCAAAGTATAACTTTGTTGGCAGCTGAGCCAGGGCTCCTCAGCTCAGGCAAATGAAGCCCAAACGCATGTTCCCGGCTACAGGAGGCTCTGCTCCCCTCCTTTCTGCTCCGTAGCAGGGCACTAAGCACTCAACTGAAGTCCAACAGGGGAGAACCTCCCTTGAAAGCAATATGATATTCAACAGTAGCTGTGGCTGAGGGTTGGGATCACTTCCACACAAGGCTCTTGTTTTGTCACTGAGAATGTCCAACTCTGACCTCTGCCAGCCTGGAAGTGGTTCCCACAGCAAGCACTGTTGCCACTGAGTCCATAGGACTCAATGAAGATGTATATGCACCTCACCAGTGTAGGTCCAGGAGCAGTCTAAGTGTCAGCGTACAAACACGTGCAGGCATCCTACCTCTCATCTATTGTGCTCAAATCCCTTTAAACCTTCTCTCTCCAAGTGTTGCTGATCTACAGACAGCCTGCAAGCAAAGCACAGGCTCTTTAGGACAGGTAACACCCTTGCAATGTTATTCCCTCTTTGGTGCAAATGCCACTTCTCAACTTGAGTAATCAGCCTTTGAATAGACCACTTTTTCTCTCTCAATCCCTGCTTGTACCACACTCCATCCTGTTTTGGCCCTAATTACAGAGACTAATAAATCCAGCTAGACAGTGCTTTTTTGGAGAGCAATTTGGTTTGGCTTTTCCCAGCACTAATGAGTTCTTTAATAGAGGGATTTTCCCCTCTCCCTCCCTTCTTCTAATCTTTCCTTAAATAGCATCACACAAATTGGTAGCATTCCCATGCCGCAGCGGGTGATGCCTCTCCCTGACCCATCTTCTCCAGTCTGCTGAGGGAAAGAGAGGCAGAGTATTGCACCTCCCAACCTCTTCCTTCTGTCAAAGGAGATGGAAAGCAAGCATGATTAATAACTGCTGGTTAACTAGCACTAGGAGGATCACTCATCAGTTCACAAGTGTCGCAGAGAGAAATGCTGGGCTGGTACCAGCCTTCCTGGTCAGAACCGGTACTAGGGCTTAGAAAGCTGTTGAGTGCTGGGGAACTGGTTTCGCTGCTGGCCCAGACAGGAAAAAGACAGCACACAAATCTTATCAGGACTTAGCTTTTTTGCTCACCAAAAAAAAACTTTAGAACATCTCATTTGCCTGCCAAATGAAATCTTTCAATTGGTCTACAGGAAAGATGTTCCACCTCAGTCTCTCCTGAGAGAAGCAAAGGACTCAAAGGGGTAGATGTTCTCAAAAGATTAACAGCTTCTGCCTGCCCCTTGTTCAGTAAAGGCCCTGCCAGAAAAGGGGAAATGCAGATTTGTTTTCTTCCGCCCTCCATGTGGAGAAATAAGAACTGTATCTTCACACCTAAGTAAAATTTCCTAACAACAAGGACTTTGTCAGTGACTCTGTGAAAATCTCCCATCCAATTTCTGTCCCCAGCAAATTTAATCAGCATTTGCAGGGACAGAAGTTAAACTAGACAAGTTACCATTGTCCTGAACCTAAGAAGAATCCCACTTCAAGGTACTGGAGGGAAAATCACTACATAGGTGACTTGGCCTGCACTGTCCCTATAAAGTGGACACTAGACTCTGGAATTCCAGATTCCATTTTCCATATGAAAAATTAAATATTTTGTATTTTTCAACTAATAGTTGGAAGATTTGTCAGAAATAATTCCATAAATTCAACCCAAGTTCATAGATGGTTTCAGTTCCCATCGCTCTAAATGTTCTGAGAGTATTTTCATGCCTGCTCTGGATCTGGAGACATGTCCACTGACCTGAAGAGCATACACGGGATCCCTAGGTATTTCTCTTCTTGGATCATTTACAGTATAAATCTAGCCTAAAGTAGCAAGTCCGAGACATGGAAAGAAAGTCCTTGTGGTGGTATGTGGGGTACAGAGAGATAATGATTCTGAAGATTTCAGTTCTGACTTCACACTCTGCATTTTTCCCCTAAGCCCCTTATTTGACAAAACTATTTTCTCATATCTCTCTGCAGCCCATTTATTATCCTCACTATTAATAAACCCTCCTTCCCTGATGAATCACTGCAATTTATCATTAAATTAGAAGATGAAATGGTTCTATTTGTTTTTAAACAAGGAGATTAACTACTATCAACAGGATATTTCTCTATTATGAAACTCCATCTTCCTTGCCAAATGCAGGAATAGCACTGTTTAAAGCAGCCCTAAGGTGATCCAAGGTGGGAGGGACAAATAAAGAGGTGACATCCTGCTGTACAGATACATGGATCAATCTAAAAATGACTGTGAAAGAAAACACAGGGCATTATGACCATGATTCACTCTGGAGTTTTCTAATAGTACAATTAAAAAAAAAGAAAAGTTTAACTTTTACATAGATGAGGCTGCCAGGTATTGATATGCCCAATCACAGTCTAGATAACAAAAGCCATCTCTCCACACATACACCAATGATTAACCACACAAGAAAAGGTCAGTCAGGAAAAGCATTCAATTAAATATCAAGCAACTTTCTGCTGGAAGCCCACGTCAGCCTCTCGTATCCTTTTTGTATCATACAGGTCCCAAGAGCTGCCACTTACGAGACCACGGAACTTTAACACTGGCACACAGACTGTACCCTCAGCTCCGCTGTGGCCAAGCGAGCAGGTTTGATCCTTGCAAGCTCCTCTGCATCATTTCATCCCCCAGACACAATCTCTCCATGAAATTGAAGTGGCATTTGCCACCATGGCTTGGATCTGAACTGCTGTATGAGGGCAGTGGCAAAGCCTCAATGTTTCCTGAGGGCTGTTTATGCCCCAGAAATTATGCCAAGAGGTAGATCAAAACTGGAGAGGGAGAGAGCCCCTGCAACCCTCGTGCTCCGCTCCAGGAAACCACTTCACTGCAAGGGCTGCCCTTGTCTGCTTACCTTTCCTCTGACACCCAACCACCTTTACTGCAGAAATCAGCCTAGGTAGGAGGTAACAGCAGTCAGCCAGCCCTAGGCAGCACAGAAAACAGAAACCTCCTGTATCTATTCCCTACCAATCCCCAGATCCCACCTCTTCACACACCTAGTTATTTGATTTTTATCTCCAGAATTTAGGAAGATATTTTCTTTCATTTTTGGATGCTAAGGAGATAGTCAGTCTTCTTCCCCCACAGGTCTGCAGTACAGAGAGAAGAAAGAATTAGGATTTTATGCCTCTACCACTGTTTGTCTGTGATGAACTCATTTCTATAAGGAATACAGGCAAAATCAGGGAAAACCCAACCCTACTAAGCATCCTTCCTACATGCCAGTGTACTTCTCTGCTCCAGATGTGATCTCTTCTGGAAAAGCACACTCTGGCTGGGCTATTCACAGGCCTGTGTCAAATTCCTGCAATGAAGGAATCTATTAATTCCAAGTAAGGGCTCATTCTCCAAAGAGCTGCTGATAAAATGGAACTGATAAAACGGAGGTAATTTAAAGGTCAGATGAAATCCAGCTCATGTTCGTCCTGCTTATAATGGAACATCACCAAGATGCTTCATCAGCAAAGGGGCATTTATATTTTTTTATTCTTAAGAAAAATTGCTTATCTGTAACAGAAACTCTGAACATCTGATAGAAAACCTTCCCACATTAATCTACCCAACAGCTGGCATCCTGCTGCCTGCCTGAGTGTCCCTTTCTAGAAATTAAATCTCCTATCATCTTTTTATCACACTTTGGAGAAAAGAAATGGGAACCAAATGCAGTGTTCACATGAGCAGCAGAAGCAAGAGCTGAAACTGATAGGGCTGCATTAATTCAAGCATGCAACAGATGAGCATGAGACAAGTTACTGCTACACTTGGACACATTCATCTCCCTTTGCTCTGTGCCCCTGATGCTCTTTGCCAGCCCAGTTCAGCTGCCCACACCATCCCTCTACTTGACAAGCTACACAGGTTGGCCTTGGAGCCAAATATCAGGTCTCTTTTACACCTGTGTTGTGTTAGGTTACTAAATGAAAAAAAAAAATGCCTTTTCTCAGTGGGATAAGCTATATCAAAGAAGAGCGTGTTTGCACCGCAGCAGAAACAAGCTTCTCATGGCAGGCATGAGGTGATAGCACCAAGGGTCCAAACTCAGAGGAGAAACTCCAGGGTATTGAAAACATCTGACCAGAGTGTTTTCCCTCCTCAGTGCCCCCATTTCAGATCAGAACTGAAAGACAACGACTGTTGGAAGGCAACTACTTCCAGGGTGTTTAGCTAGCATTATCAAATAGCCCACTGAACCCCCAGGGTTGTAATGTGTTGAAGAAGGCTATTTCCACTCAGAAGGACATGGCGATGTAGCTGCATCTAGGTAGCCTAAACTCCACATGCACCATTAAACCTAGTTTTGTTCCCACCATTTGCACTTTTTTGCACATCTAGAGGCAGTCAGCGTGCAACATCAGGTTCCCTGGGTGTTTGGTCATCTGGACAAGCCAATTAAGACCCTTCATTCCACCTTTCCTTTTCTCTTCTAGAGACCAGTGAGGTTCTGTGTGCTCATCTTGCCCCAGGGCATAGCAATTGCATGTTACCTCTTGACCATAACCTGAGAAAATCCTCAGCTGTCATGCAAGGGCTTGAATGGCTGATAGTAATCAAATCCACTTTGGTGTGTTTGTATAGGAATTGGACCTAAAGGCAATTAGGATTTTTGGAAGCATTCAGACAAAGGACTTGGACAAAGAATAAACATGACTGCAAAGGGAAGCAGTAGGAGCTGCAGGTTGATGCCTCCCAGTTCAGAGTGTCCCAATGCAAATGAAAAGCAATGGCAAGCAGTGGGATGCAGCACAACAAAAGGGGCCAAGGGACAACAGCAGGTATCCTTCTGAGTGCTGGGATCACTGGGATTTCTGCCTTATACCCTTGTCAGACATGTTTCTCCAGAAATCCTGCAGGAGATTTCAGGCAGTCCCTTGAATTGCTTGCCCTCCTCATACTCCCCTGCCAATCCACCATTGGCACCTGTTTGAGACCGAAGTTTAGGCTAAAGCTGGACTTAGAATCATAGAATGTTTTGGGTTGGAAGGGACCCCTAGAGGTCATCTAGTCCAACCCCCCTGCAGTGAGCAGGGACACTGCTAACTAGATCAGGACTTACTACAGTGCTTCCAATGTGCTATGGTTGTATATGTTGACATACTCTAGAGCCCATGTAAACAGGGACTTCCATGCCATGAAATCCAATCTACATGCTTTTCCTCATCTTTTACACACCCTGTTATTTACAGACCAACCTCAGCAATCTCTGATATCCCCATCAAGAATACACAGAGAAACTGGGTCTGTCTGCAACACATGAAGCCCCTCTGCTGCCAGAATTCAAGTGGTATGATGTCCAGAAGAGACAGGGCTCACCTGGCTCCTCTATTTCCTACTGCAGCAAGAGTCTTCTGCAATCAGATCTCTCCTTCCCTCCAGTCTATTCTCTGCCTCCATCCTTCACATGCTCCTCCCCAAATCCCTGTAATTAATATTAAACATTACAGTTTTGTCCTATTAACACAAATTGCCCTTTCCAGAGGAAGATTAAAGCATTTCCACTGGGGATTTCTTCTCTGCTTTACAATTTTGTTTCTGTGATCAGTACTGTCTGTGTCTCTCACTAGCTCCTAGGGGAAAGGAGTGGGAGGGAAAGAAAAGACAAACACTTATTAGCAACTCCTTTGAAGAGCTGGAGACTGTGAATTAAACTGATTATTAACTCCCATCTTACCAACAAGGCAGGTACCCCTTTTCTCCCTCCTTCTGCTCCTCCTATGGGAATAGTAATTGGGAATTGCAAAGTCACATGTGTAAAGTTTCACCTAAGTAATTTCCTGGGCAGCATAAATCAACAGACTTTCTTTCTCTTAATTTCTTTGTGGGGGGCAGGGGGGGGAGATGCTGTTGCTCCGTGAGAAATACATGCACATAAAATACTAGAGCATATAAACATGCAAGTGGGGGGGGTGCACGCGCATTCCCATTTGCATGACCCTTCCAGTTTGGTTCTTGGAACAGGAAAAAAACACACATGGTGGCCCTGAGGCAGCTCTAGTTCCCTTCCCAGCTAGGTTCTCAGAGATATTTTAGTCCTGAATTCTTAAGGGGCATTTAGGGACAGACCTGACTCATCAGCCACGTCACCTGCATTCAGCATCACAAGGGCTGGCAGAAAGCACCCGTATTACCATCACCAGCACACATTCACCATGCAAAAACCCACATACCACCACAGCCAAACTTCTCCAAGTCCTTGCTCCGTCTCCTCATTAACAGTAGTGTCCAGAGGTACCACAAGTCCAAAAGAGCAAGAGGTGCTGGTCCCTATTAAAAACCCCCATTCACCACTAAAATCTTTGGCCAGCCACAAATTTGGTAATGTGTCAAACATACTCCACACCCACATCCCTCGTGGTTCCCCATAGACAACTGGGAGACAGCTGAGATTCTCCTTCCTAGAAGCACCAGCCCCAGGGGAGAGTCTGACCAGCTGGTGTCACTGGGGGCTTTGGACAGAAAGCAATACAATTTTGAGCCTGTCAAGCCAAGTGAAAAGGATCATATACGTTATCTGGTGTATTATAACACTCCATAAGTAAATGACTATTGCTGGGGCTGTGATGGTAAATGGATAACTGAATTTAGACTCTCGCAACATCACCAAGAAACTCTGGCCAATGACAATCCACTATGACAGCTCTTCATAGTAATTAAAAAACACTATTATAATGAGATTTAGAATCTATTAAAGAAGATGCATGTTTACAGTGAATAAGCTGTTTATAATCAAGATGCATTCATTTAGTGTACAGCAAGCTTCTTATAAAATCTGAATTAAATGCAGAACTACCTGTAGACACGTGGCATTTATTTAAAATGTTTCAGGATGCAGCAGCTTTTTCAGCAAAGAGAACTTAATCAGTCCCTTGAGCTTTCCCTTCTTCTGTTAGGACAAGGAAAGTGCAGCTGTACTGATTTCTAATATAGAGCACTGCCACGTGAGCAATTTTATTGGGCCAACAAACTGTTTCACAGACAATGTCCCAGAGGTCTCAGGTTTTGTAGAGGAGCACAGACACACCCTCAGTCCATAGCTGATGTAATGTTAACTAGAATTTACAAGACAATACATCATATTACCCAGTGCCAGGAGAAGAGCCTATACTTCAGACTGCCTGAAGTCCAGTGTAACACCCTGTTTAATTTGTTTATGACTTTGTCCACTTTCTGCTGTAATGGCATTTTCTGTACTGGATTTCTCTTTAGCTTTCCACCAAAATAGCGCAGACTTTTTGAGGAAAATATGTTGATTTATGAATTCTATAAAAACATCCCTCTGTGTAATTTATATAGGCACTACTCTACTAATTCTGAGTAAAGCTCAGTAGGGCTGGGAGATATGCCTCTTCCAGGAGAGCCTTGGTTCCCATAAGCTCATAGACGTTCTCACAAATTGCTACTCAACTGGAATTGGGCTTGGACACATTCTTAGGACAGCAAAGACACACCCAGATGTAGTCATTCCTGCACAGTCTTCAAGTTCTCCTATCTGAGACTCATAGGGATTTCTGGAATTCTGAGACTTGCAAGAGACTTTTCTAGGATTTCCCAGACTTGCCAGGAGCATCAGATAAATGAGAAGCTGCTCAAGTCCAGGATCTGAAGATTATTTGCATGTGGGATAAAGATAAAGTAAGTACTGTGATAGCTCGCCTATGGAAGCCGTGAAGTGGTTCAAATCTGAATGTCAGTTCTTTATCCCAGTAGTTGCCCAGAGGAATTCAAAAAGCAGGACAGCTGCAATATAGCAGCCACAGACTTTAGAACACTAGAGTTTTCTAGTTTAAAAGTCAAGAAACTATAAAGGTCTTCTGAAGAGATAGATGACACTTATGTGGGAGAAAAAGGCTTTGGAAGTTCTTGAATATCTCTGGGAATTAATACGCATATCCTGGAGGTGGGACACACAACACAGCCCAGATTTGCAAGCACTTCCCCTGTGAGAGGCTCCAGCAGATAGCTTGGAGATACAACAAAATACTTTTCTGGAAATGAAGAAGTGTCCACCCATTTTTGGGAGAGGATTAGAAAAGGTAGAAACTTCTACCAAACCTACAGGAATGGTTCTACACACCAAACCGCTCTCTGGGTTGCATATCACAGTACATGTAGGGTGATGCTATATATGGATTACATACCATGCTACCAAGGGCTTGGTAGCTATGGTGTTACGCCAAGTTTCCACAACACATGTCAGAAAGACAACAGATGTTATGGTTTCAGCTTATATTTTCTACCCGGAAAGCCCATGCAGGAGTTATTGGTTATATATATACCCACACATAAATAACATAATAATATTTGTGTGTGTATATATATATTTTTATTATTATTATTCCTTCACAGACAATTCAGTCAGCTCTCAAATACCAATAGAAGAGCATTAGAATGGCTAGTGCCTGTAAAATAAAGCTCTCAAAAAATTAATTCAGTACCTTTGGCAGAGTACTTCCACTTCAAGTAACAGGAACAAAAAGATTGCAATATCAGAATTATCTCCAGTGTTTTTGTCCAGACAGAAGTCAGGTGATAGTCACCACAGTTCTGTTTCTCCTTAATAGTGAATTACTGCTCCCTGCTTTACTCTCCCTGTGACAGCCCAAGATGGATTAAGGAACAAAAAAATCCAAAACAGACAAAAGATGCTGTCAAATAAAATCCTCCACCAGTAGAAGGGGTTGATTTTCCCATGGATAAGTTATCTGGGAGGAGAGGGGGAGATTTCTTTTCATGGAGAGGGGTCTCTCCTAGACCATGACACATTACATGAAGAGTTAAAAAGTTGAGTTATATTTGCACTTCCATGTGCAAGCAGAAGTGTGCATGGACACATTTTAGCATCTGCTACATTCAGACAATGAGCCAAAGGAGACCACCACAAGCTTCTTTGGTTCCCACTGAAAGATGCCCACTGATTTGATTTACCGCCTTTTGTTTCCAGACAGCTTCATAGATTCAGGAATCAAGCAGCAAATGCAAAGTGAGGCCACGTCTGGTCATAGACATGGAGATTTAATGAGAGGATTGTGATTCCCCATGTCTCAGCCAAGCTGTTTCTCACCCTCAGTGTTCCACGTCTTCCCTGAAACCTAACAAAGCTTTTTCTCTCTGCACAGCCTACATAAATCACTTTTGTCCAATTCAATTGCCTTGGTAGAGAACTATTTTCATGGGAAGGTAAAGCTATATAAAAAAAAGATGCTGGCATGGTACAACATCATGAATGGGCTGCAATTTCTTTTCTCTGACTTGTCCAAAGGAAATGTATGATAACACTCCAATTTTTTTTACCATAAAGAATTATATTGATGCTTGAGGGAAAAAAAGAGATCATAGCTAGCATATTTTTACCAAAAAAATCCATTCTGTTTATATCCTGGGTTTTACACTTCCATTCCTTTTAATAAATACAGGCCACTGATGCTTAGCAGGAATCTGCAAAGGCTTTTCAACTTTCATTTTTGCCAGGCATACAGCAGGTAAAGGCAGCAGCAGAATACTGCAAAACACGTAACCAGTAGCACTTTAGAGCCTTTGCGTTAGCTGAACTGTAGACACAGAAGCTATCTGCCTTGAGAGTCATTAGAACCCACCATTATTTAAATATTTTGAAGAGGAAAGAGAATTTTGATTCTGGTAGTCTTGCAGTTTTGAAGTTAAGGCAAAAAGAATGGTGAACTAGGATATTTAGCGTCCTTCTCCACCATATGCCTTTAGGAATACTCACTGTGCGAGAGAAAGGTCATTAATCATTAGTATCCTAGGCAAGTCAAGAGATTCCATTCTTTAATGGCAGCAGTCATTTAGAGAAGGAGCCTCATCAAATGCTATGATCAAGTAGAGCATGTACAAGCATCAGAGGAGTGTTCCCTCCATTCAGATTTGGCAGAGGACAAGTAAGCAAAAGATGACTACGCCAAAACCCCTTTGCTGAATCCAATGAGTAGCCCACATTGTCTGATACCCCCCTCCAAGCAGTGAATCAGTAGTACCACATAAAATGTAGAAAACAGAGCACACTGGAAAAACTTCACAACTTTTGGGGGAGGAAATATTTAACCCAAGCCCTGGGCAAAGAGTAGGCTGAGAGGTGGCATGAAAGAGGGCTTGTACCTGCCATAGGGTTTAAAGCAGCAAGCTGCAAAGAAATATATAGCCCAAGGCAGTAACAAGCTACTTCACAAATGCATTAAAATCCCTGTTCTTTCACCTGAGGCATGAGATACTGCACCTGAGGCAAGGATTTTAGGTCAGGTAAGCATCTCAACTTGCACACAACCCAGCTGAGATTTTCAAATGGCACCATTCACCCCCAGTAGGATATCCAGAAACAGTTATCAGTAAACCTATTACAGAAACACCCTTAATAACCCAACCCTACATCAGCTCTCTGCCTGAAAGAGAGCGGTAGAAGATTTTTTTATGAAGACCAAGCAAGTAGCTCAAGTCAGTGATGCTCAAGTAGATTCCTGCAAATCCACAGGGCAACAATTTCAAACAATAAAATTAAAGGCAGCTGGGTAGTAAGTCTTTTGCCTAATGACCTCTCAAAATCACTACTTACCCCACTAGGGAATGACTGCTTTGGATGGCAATGAAGCAGCCAGAGCTGCCCCTCCTCATGAGTAAAATAGCCTCAAAGTGCATCCACTAACTTGGCCACATCAAGAGGACAGTGATACCAAACCAAGGAACACATTCTACCACAGGGCCCCCTACCAATACATTACATCTCAGCAGTGCTATCAAACCTGAATGCATCTCAGATGGGTGAAAAGCCCTTTCTCCTGCTAATGCAACATGAAAAGCTACCCTATCATCAGAACTTTCTGGTGTATTGGAAACTGAGATCATTAATAAGAGCGGCTCCATACCTCTCTTCAGAGTTAAAAAGCTTCATTAAAGTGGATGGAGGATCAGACCTTTTTTATTCATTAAAAGAAGAGAGGTCCTACAGCACTTTTTTTTTATCCTTTAGACACCTGTCATGCAAATATTTCCATTGCCAAAGCTTAAATAAAAGAAAAAAACACCGAAAAAGCCCCACAAACACAAACCTGCATCTTGTTTCTTTCACTACAGACAATAAATTATGCTACTTGGTCCTGTAAGTGAATTAGGGCATGTAAGAGGATGTTTCAGTATCTTAACACTTGGACACTGAGGGACCACTTCAGCATCACTGGCTGTTGCCTCCTGATTCGCTTTCTCTGTCTGCTGTTTGCAGTCAAAATTTTCCTCTAAAGCGTTCCACTTCTTGTGTCTCCCACACGCATTCTATTGAATTGATCAGACGAGTTAAACAATTAAAGTATGCAACATATGTGTCCCTCTTTCTCTTCTTATGGTTTTGTTTGTTTGTTTTAATCTATGACAACAGGAATGAAGAGGGTGATGTGAATAGTTCTAGGTCTGCCCTGTATGCTTCTACCTCTCTGTAAGCATCTCTCAAAACCTGGTGCCTGCTCCTCTCAAATTAAATAGATGTTTTTTTCATTTACGATCAAGGTACAAAGTAGAAAAGTTCAATTTTCCGCAGCACTTGAGGGCTGCTAAGGCAGAAGCTATGGGCTTCCCAAACCTGAAGGCTAAGATAATATTTCCAACAACTGCATGTTGTTCAGCACCTGACAAGACTGGCTGTAAAGGCAACTTTGGTTCCTTTTTCATTCACACAGTAATGTAACCAAAAAAGTTTTATTGGCCAAGGTCTTTGAAAGAAATAGTACTCCTGAGTTCTCTGGGATTGACTGGTAATTATTCTGTACAGGTCAGAAAATAATTAACTTCTGACCTCCAAATCAAGCTTCTAATGGAAGTAGCAGTGTATTTTCTTTAGGGCTACAAGGTCCATGCTGCTTTCTTACTACAATACACTTCATAAATTATAACAGTGACAAGCCCATGATATGCAGCAAGACTACTCACAGCTCAAGTCAAGTGTCATTATATGACATATGAGACATGGAAATTCATTAATAAATCAGCACTGCTAGGGGAAAAATGACCATCCAATCTTCTTTATTTCATCTTCCTCAGGGATTACTGCCTTAACCTGATTCATGCACCTGACACAGGAGGCAAACACACATTCAGGTCAGGAAGACCTGAATGCTGTACTCCATGAACACTTCACTTGGCCTTGTGTAAACACATGGTCTGTTATCAAGTCATCCTGGCATGGGGCTTCACACCACTTCCAATGAGTCTATGATCACAGATTGGATATCACTAGATTCAGGGGGGCTGTGTTTCCAGTGATGAGAAATCATCACAGCCCCTAATCTACTCATCAAGAAATATATTGCCCAGGAGTGTGAAGGTCAAGGACCATCTATATAACTGCTCTTTTTGCAGAGAACACTGTAGGACAGGAACGTTCATACTTAAGACATTCAGCATACAGTGTATATATGCTTTCACATGAAGGGAAAGCTTATGTGCACTGGTAGAAACAGGACAGCATACGTAGATGCACCATGTGGCACTTCAAATGAGCACCTGTACAGCCTATAGGGAAGGAGGAGGATATGGAGGCCTCACCAATTCTGCCCAGGACACTTCTACTTGACTATTACACACATTTATGAGAACACAAATATTATATATAGCAACAACACACCTTGGGTGGGTGGGGTGGAAGTGGGTGTGCATGGCTGTAAAAATCCTCCCTGGCTCAAAATATCAAGGTAGGTTTTCCTCCAGCTTAAAAATAAAAAATAAAAACAAGTACTTGATAGATAGTTGTCTGGCCCCTGGTTCCTGTGAACTTTTTCATTTGCTCTGTATCTTCAGCTTTCAGTCATCCCATCAAGAGCCCAGTAATGTACCTCCAAATTTTGTGCCTCTTGGCATTTCTCATCCTGGGTGCAGTTCCTAAGAAAGAGTCCTTACAAAACCAGGAGTAATTTTATAAGGACACACCATGCATGGAGTACTTCATAACCAATAAGCTCCAGCGTACTGACTGAATTCAGCTTTGTTACTTTTTCCAAGACAAGCTCTATTTCTATGGCAAGACCTATAATTTCTATGATTTTTTTTTTAAACTAATGAGGCAAAAGACTGCTAACAGTGATATTTGGTCTGAATTTCAGCCAAAAACATCAATCACCTACACCACAAATCCCTCAGCTCCATCCCTAGTGGCCTTCTAACCTTAGTCTGAGAGTTCTGCTGATTTTCCTATGCAAAATTCTCCAGTGGTTGTTTTCCACAGATCCACTGCATATCAAAACAGAATTCAATCAAACTTTTCTCCAGAGTTCAATTTTAAACATAGTTTTTGAAATATGGATAAGATGAACCTTTATGTTAATTTCAGTGAATTCTCTTCCATCTATATATTTTTCAGTAAAAAATCTTCACTAAACACTCAGCTTTACAAAACGTTGCAGGAACATTTTATGGTGTTATTTTACCAGAAATTATAAAAAAAGAAAAAAAAAGAAAGAAGTGTCCCAGGCTCTTAGGTTTCTAAGAAAATTGTATTTAGTTGAACTGTCTTGCACAGAAATAGCTTATTACACATGGAAATCAACTTCATAGGAATTTACTTTATGAAATCCTTTGCAAAATTCCCTGAACTTCATTTTAATTTAAAATTTATTTTTGATTTGTTCAGTGTCAAAAGGCAAGTAGTGCTGCTGTAGCAATTTGAATCTCTGTCTCAGGAAGCACAATCCAAGTTCTTGGGGCACTGTTTCCTCATTAGCCATTCTCCAAAGAGCAAACTGACAATAATGGATTTAGTATTCCCAAGATACGCTGACTGTACTCTACTGCTATGCTAGCTACTTCTTCACTGAAAATCCAGTCATTTATTTGGGGAAGGAAGGCAGTGTGTGTGCACGTTCAGCTTGAAGGAGTTTACCCTCCTATATTAATTTATTATCAGAATTTTAATTTGAAAAAGACAAGCAAAAGGAACTAAAAACAGCTCTACCTGCTATAAAACCCAGAGATGAAAAACAAATCAAGAATGAAATCAACCGGCAGTTGTGAACGAGGCTTTAGGTTAATTCTCAGCACAAGGTGCGTGCTCATCCAGTCACAGAGCGATCTCCAAGGCTTTCTGGGTTCCCCTTGTCTTTAAGCGATACTATCAACTATCAAAAAAGAAAATGAACTCACAGACTACCAGGAACATCGAAAGATTCATTTTCTTCACAGAGGAGAGAAGAAATTCACTTACATTCTTCAAAGGGAAAGGATCAGGGAGGAACCACATGAAGGAAACTGAAGGACCAGATATTCCCTGACTCTCATAGCTGGAAAATGAATGAAGAAAGAAAAGGGCATAATTAGAAAGTAGATTTTTTTCAGCCACAAAGGACTTGTAGCTACTGACGGACATATCGTCAGAGTATATGTCACTTCTCACATACACCTTTTTCTGCAGGTGTCCCTAAATTTTGACTGAGTGCTTAAGAGAAATTAAAAGCATTACGCCTTTTTTTAAACATTACATTTCCCACAGCTCTTGTTTCATTTCCTGAGAAGTCTGATTTGATCCTTCCTACCAAAAGGTCTGATCTGCTCCTACTGCACAAGGAATCAAGAGAAGACATGCTGAAAGAGAGACTTATGGTTATAGGTGCATTTCAGCAACTCTGTTCTGGATCAGACCCAGTCTTTGACTGGTAATTAATAAATAAACATCACTAAATTATTATTTGCTATTTATTACCTGCCACTCTATGAAGAATAAAATTTGGAAAGCCTCACACACAGTGACTGAGCTTTTGGGAGATGAGATAGGTCAGGAGATGAGATCTGCTACAATTGTCATATAGAATTAACCATGACTTCAGCTCATCCCTTTGTTCAGCCTATGTGTCTTTGGCTTTCAGGGGATCTTGTGGCATTGCTACATTTCAGCACTGGGGATACAATGCCTGCCCAGCAAGATGACACAGAAGCTTCCCAGACAACTTCACCTCCAGCAAGTTTTACAAGACTCATCCACTTTGAAACAAACTAATAAAAACAACAACAGGTGAGCACACAGCAGGCAATTCTAATTTTAAGAGCCTCATTTCACATCATGATAAGTTATCTTCAACTCTGTCATTTGTACAAGTGCCACCAAAGAAAGACAAATGCCTTTCAAAACCATTTGGACTCTGCTTGAAAAATAAGAGACCTGGCAAGTAAAGCCTTCCCCTCCCCGTCCAAATAAACAAACAAACAAAAAAACCCACTACCAACCCACAAAACACTACAGCAAAATCAAGAAGAGCGCTAAAACCCAATCTAAGAGCAAACCAGGACAGATCCAGGGAGAGGACTCCAGCCAAGCAGTACCTGATGACAAGGGTTACTCACAGTAATGGTGATAAAATTGACTTCCAGCCCTTATTAGATCTCCAGACCTGATTTCTAGTTTATGTCTCCTTACCTTCTTGGAGAGCAAAAGGAAACTAAATATCAGGCAATGTACAGAACTAATGTGGGTAACTTCACTACAGATATCCCTACAGATGGGTTTCAATAGGGGTTGGTTGACCATTTCTTGAATCACCTGGGTTAAGTCAGAGGATGGGAACTCCAAGGATGCAGAGCCACCCTGACCAAGGTCTGACACACACAAGCAACATGCACTGTACCAAGTCAAATGAGCAATGACTGCCTCCTCAGCACCAAGAGGAGATACAAGAGCGTACAGTCCAGAGGCAGATATCCCTAGCCAAAAAAACCCCACAAAACAAAAAAAACCTACACCACCAAAAAAAAAAAAACACCACCACACACATAGAAAGCTTTATCCAGAATATGTTCCTTTTCCAATCACAGCAAAACCCTTGGGGTCCTGATAAGATATGCAAAACTCACATCAATTTACGTTTCCTTTGATTTTACTCACTGATCTAAACCATCTTGACACCTAGACCTGCTCCAAACACCTATTGCAACCTGGGTTTGCTTCTGTTTCCCCAAATGTCAAAGCAAATAAGACTCCTATTTCACTCCAGTAAGAAGAAATGTTTGAATACAAGCAGAATAGTCCCTGGGCCCACACAAATCACTCAGTCATCGTCATTAGATTGGGATAGATGACAGCAAAGCAGATAAGATCTTTCCCTGGGAAAAGCAGTTTGGGGACTCTTTGACAGGAACAACTGTGAAGCTTGTGTTATACACACACAGAGATTCATCTGCTTACTTGATCTTATGCACAGCCACCCTGCTCCCCTAACCCAAGGCAGTGCAGGGAGAGCAAGCAGGGACAAAAGGACACAAGTCCAGATTCCTTTCTTATAAAGATCAAACTTACAACCAAGAGACACATGAGAGAGTCCTATCTTACAGACCCCATTTCTAAGGGAACCAGAAGGCTGACTAGCCTCTGGTTTTAACCCACAGATGCCAAGAGATGATTCTGCCTCCTGTTCTTTGTCCTGCTTCCCAGTAAAAATGCAGGAAAACATCATTTCTCTCTTACTGTACAGGTCCTGTTAACACTCCCAGTTTGGAGCTCCTCCTCTGGTCTGACAGCACACTGGGGGTTGGAAAAGCACAGTGACAGAGGCTTATCCATGCAGGGATAAATATCAGGAGAGAAAGTACAGTGAGAAGCCAGCAAGCAGCAGGCAGGAAACGCTGCATGGAATCACGTCCCCAGGAATCTCCATGAGTTGAAATCAGAGCCTGTTATTAATCTAGCTGTACATTGAGACCCAGTAGCTGGAGTAAATCAGATTAAATTCCTCCTCTATCAATGGCTAGAAGCCAAGCAGGTCTTTCTTCCCTTTTCTTTTGAATGACAACCCAAAGGATATTTCTGTCTACTTAGCTAAGTAAACACATTGCTTTAAAATAAATAAAAACGGGAGTCAAAAACATCAGGTGAATTTTAGTCTGTCAATAAGGTCCTTTAAGATACAACCCCAAGTGAGAAGAAAAACTTGGTTATTTTCTAGCCTGAGGGGCGACAGTAGTGGTGGAGAGCAAGCAGTCCATTTCACTTCCACCCTCCCAACACTGGATAGGGCGAGTCTTCGAACAGATTAAAAACAGCTGTAAGGGGGTTAAAATTGACTCTTTCTTTGCCACGGGGAGTTTTGCAAAGCACAGGACAAGTAAACAAAACAGAACTTAAAGAAGAAAAATTCCCTTACACCAGAACAAGAGAGACGATAGACATCCTAGATTATTTAGGAGAGCTGAGTTTTCATTTCAATCCTCAGAAGTTGATGAGAAGCCCAGCATAGTGACACACTGACAAAGTGACAGAGGAGCCCATTCCTCCCCGCCCCGACCACCACACTCAGCACCCTGCGAGCACAGCCGGAGATTGCTAAATGGTCCTTACCTGCCCTGGCCTTGATGGCTCTGGTGTTTGCCAAACCTCTTTGCAAAACCAAATTCAAAAGGGAGAAAAATAAAATAATCACATAAAGGAAAGAGAAAAGTAAAAAGAAAAGCCAACCAAAAAATACAATAACACAGAGACGTTGCTTAAAAGCCAACAGCAACATATAGCAACTGTGAGCCAAGCAGATCTTCCACGAGATGGAGACTTAAGGCACGTTACGCTTGCCCTGTCAAGGGAGACTATTTCAGAGACTTCTTAAAAAGACAGGGATTCGGGTTAAAAAAAATGAAATAAACCAAAACGTATCAGCGCTTTAGAGGTTAACAGCTTCTGCTGAACAACATGCGTTTATCCAACCACCTCCTAGAGCAGTTTTTTCAGCCCCGAGACCAATGAGCACAGCTAAGAGGAGGGCCTTGGGATGGAGAGGCTGCTACCCCCTCCCCTCCGCCTTCCCTCTTCTCCATGTCCCCCCCTCCTTCCCCCACCCCCCTTTTTTTTTTTTAGTTTAGTAAATTAATGCAGCAAGAAACTCCCAAGATCTGGCGAGTCCTAGCAAGGGAGAGAGGGCAGAGGGGAAATGAGATGCATTAGGAGGACACTGAGCCACTTTCTTTCTGAGCACAATGGGAGTGCTTCCCAAGAAACTTCCCCTTCGCTTCCCTCCGCTCTAGCCCTGAGCAATGGGACACCTTCCCTACAGCAGCAATAACTTATTCGGGAGGAAAATAGCCCAGGAAGCAGGAATCAACAGCAGCCGAACGGCGGGCAGGAAAGCGACACAACCGGGACTGCAGCACGGCTCCACACTGACAAATTCCTGTGGATGTAATTAGGAAGACACCCCGGCTAGCAGCGGAGATTAAAGCCCTGGGTTGTTGAGGGTCGCCACCCCCCCACCACCCCTCCCATCTTACCCCCACCACCCTGATGGCAAACCTACACCCCCTGCGTCTCCCTCTCTCGCCAGCCTGATGTCCGGAGCGAGATCCCGCTGAAGGGAGATTCCGGTGCGGGAAGCCTGGTCCGCCGGCCCCGAGCACCACTGCAGTGGCGGTGGCGGCGGCGGGGGCACCGGCGGAGCGCGGGGACGAGCCGAGGCAGCGCCGGAGCGGAGCGGAGCGCGGCGGCGCTGTCCAGGGTGCTGAGCGGGGCGCCCGCCGCCGCTGCCCAGGGTGCTGACCGAGGCCGCCCTTCCTGCCACTGTCCAGGGTGCTGAGCGGAGCCCTCCCGGCCTCCCCCCTGCCCAGCCTGCCTCGGGAGGGGTGGCTCGCTTCCCCTACCAATTCTCCCCAAGTGCCGGGTTACTTTATTGGCCAACCCCACCGGCCCACCCCTCACGGAGTACAAAAAAAAAAAAAAAAAAAAAAAAAAAAGCAGCGAGAGCTGGAAAAATGTGCAACGTCAACGTGCTCGGAGTCTACGTGTGGGAGACGATCGTTTTCTTCAGGTAAGGCTCGACTTTACGGGAGGAGTGTGTGCGCACCGGGCTGGGCTGCCGTGCCGACCTCGAGCTCAGGGCATAGCCCCGAGGCACAGCCCCAGGACAGCGGCGTTCCGCCTTTCTCGAGCCGCCTCTCGGTTCCCCGAGACTGGCTATCGCACAGCCCCGGGCTCGGGACTTTCCGCGGCTTTGGGAGTTACTCCGTTTAATTAACACCGCAATCTCGCTAACCGCAGTGCTGAAAACACCGACCCCGGCTGGTTGCAAAGTGACAACTAGTGGCGGCTGGGAATGCTGCACTTGAATTTGCCCGGGTAAATATTCCCACCTCGCCCTCTCCCCATCCTCAGATTGCAGGTTAAGGTGAGTTCCGTGGGATGCTCCCACTGCTTAGCTATGTTATCTTGAGAAATCGTGGGTGTCCTTTTCAAGGAGGGCTCACCCTAGCTCCTCAGCTTCCTATGTCTAAAGAAATAATCACCTTCATTCCCAACTTCTTTCTTGCATATTGTTTTCAACATCCTTCCCTTGCAGAATGTAAATGAAAGCCAAAGGGGACGTGCTATTATATCCGTTATTAACTAGCTGTATTTTGACTCTGCTTTATATGTGTTCAGTTTCTAATTAAGGCTAAGATAAGAGATGGAACAATTTTAGTCTTAAAGAATTGTTTCTGGTCCATCTCTCCTTGCAGTGTTTTTATTAAATGGACAGATAAAAATATTGGAAGGTAGAAGGTCTGCTGTGTTTGCATGAATAATGCAGCCTGCTGTAGCAAGTGATAAATGCCAGATACAGATACATGCTATTGAGAGAAAAAAACCACACACACACACAAAATATCCCCACAACCTTCTTTCATGACCTGAACTTGCTCATCAGTCTTATACTTCATTTCAGTTGCATGGCTCTTACTTCTGCATTTCTGTATTCTAACGCAGTCTCATCTTGTAGTTTAGCATGGAAGAACAGGCATTATTTACATATACATCACTGGTGTAATCCTTTTTTTAAGAGCCACAGTAGCAGACCTGCTGATACTGGCCAGACTTTTCTAGCTAGCAGTCTCTTTCCTTTTGAACACTAAAGTCTTTCCAGGTGTGAAAATTGGCATATCTCCACTTTTTCTGTAATTCCCCAGAAAACCAAAGACAGCAAGATTGTAATGTGAACTCAAAATATTTAATGTTTATCTGTTAGGTAAAACAAGAAAGAAATTCTAGTAACAACTAAAATCACCAATGTCTGAAAAGCAACGCACAACACCCAATACTTCAGAGCCATCCTTTCTCCTCGTATTTAGTCATATTTAGTTGCAAGTGTAAAGCAGCACTGCACAATATAGTGGGATGGACTAAAAGGAAGCCTATGTATGTGCAATAAACTCTTTAGTTAAACAATGTTGAAGCATAGAGATAAAATACAAGATTAAAGAACACATAAATGCTCTGGAATGCTGTCCATAAATAAGCTAGAAGGCAAAAGGAAAATAATTTAAAAAAAAAAAAAAAAGCATTTCCAGGCTTGAGTTTCCTATGGCCCTAGCAGTAAAGCATCTGTTCAGCTCTCCTCTGAACTGCCTGAAGAAGTGAAATTGGTACATACTTGTCTTGCTGTTCTTGTTCTATGATGCACACTTACACATCACACAACACATGTGAGCACTTACAGATTCTCAGCACATCAATTAAAGTCTTGGGTATTCAAAACCTTGGTAAACCAGTCTCTTCAGGTTCTAATGTAAATGTTTATACTGTTATAAATATATGCATATGCATGTACATATGTATTTGCTATATATGATTATGTCATATTGCATACAAAAATTATTTCTGGAAGTCTAGTTTTCCTGAAATTAACATTTAAGAAAATTTGGAAGTGCTTTCATTCAATTAGAGGAAGATATTGAAACCAAATTGTTTGATACACTGCAATCATTTTCCAAACAAGGAAAAAAAAAAAAATATCAGTAATTCCTGCTCAGAACTGACTCTAAGCAATGTTTTTCTTTTTTCGCCCACTTTGTGTTACGTGTTCAATTTATTACAGGCCAAAAATCTACCAGCCTTTCTGGGCCAGGAATAGTTTTGCTATTTCTGTTTCAGTAAGAAAAGTTATTCATTAACAGTCATTCATAAATTTAGTGTGCCAATTAGTCCAGCACTCAGTCATACATAATGTTTAAAAAACCCACAAGCTGATAATCCAATAATCCATAATAGAAGTATGCATTGCTTTAAATCACAGGGTGTACCACACTTCATTGTCAGCCTGTCAAAAATATACTGGAAAGAGAATCCATTCTGTGTTAGCACATATACCACAAAAATAAAGAAATATCCAAAGTTGCAAAGGAAAATTAGATGCAGCCCATATAGGAAATAAGACTAGATCTGTTGCTTAACACAAATGTCCTTCGTCAGCCTATTAAAAAACAAGACCCTGTGGGAAAGAGTAACAGCTGGTGTGTGAATGCAAACATTATGGTATTGCCAATATGATATTTGTTTCTGTTACAGTTGGGGTGTTTTAGAAGGAATTTGTGATAAGCGGCTTATTCTAACATGCCTTTCTTTATGGAAGAGCATTTCCCATTTTGCTACCTCCCTTCTCGGACTGCAGTCGCTTAGCTGTGACTAAGACGTTTACTGAGAACCTGGGTAGAGGCAGGGATGGAAACTGGGTTGGGGTGGAAAAAAAAGAGGGTCTTCTGTCAGACAGGCTGCTTGACCAGCCTTTCCTTACACATATCTCTAAGGCAAAATGCTATTTCTCAAAAATAAAAATAGACTGGACAGTATTTACGCAGGGGCTTCCAGATGTCCCTGCTTAGGTCTGTGCAAACATATACAAACATTCTCCCAAAGTCTTAGCCACAAACACTGCACATTCATACCCTGATTCAGTTGTGAATTCCTTCATGCAGAACAAAAAGCTACCCCTACCCTGTGATCTTGCCTGGACTTTCTGTTGTACCATTGCATTTTAATAGCTATACTGGTCCAGAAACACCACTGCATAAGCCTGGGGGTAGGAATCCACCTTGTACAATTTAGGAGATAAAAGATAGCCTAGAACTGGCATCTTACCCAACTGGGCACTGTCCTGTGAGGCTTTGAAATTGTTTGGGCCTGATTCTTGTCCTAATTGCACTTCTGTATATCAGGAATCAGCAACATGACCTTCACTGAATCAAGATCAGATTTGGCCCCTTCTGAACAGCAATCTGTCAGCTAGCAGGAGTGATTCAAGGCTACTGCTCCAAGTGATTCACAGGCTAAAAGTTGCTGCCAGCCTCAGACCCAATTGGATTGCTCTAACTGGCATTTTTGTATTCCCTCCTGTCAGTAACAGAGCTGTTTGAGTCCAGTTTTTAAAACAATAAGATGCCACCACTGTGAATATGATACCTCTTAACTTTGTTATTTGTCTTTGAAAGAAAGACATTTTTATCTAAAACAGACTTGACAAGTAAAAGTAGATGATTGGAGAGCTGCGGATTTCAGCCCCTTGAAAACACAGCAAAAGAAAAGGCAAAGGAAGGAGAAGGAGAATAATGTGCACGTTCTCTCCAAACCTCCTGCTATAGCTCTGCAGTGCTAGATAGCATTACAGAGGTACCAGCAAATGAAGCAGTAACCAGAGACTTACAGAGCCGTAAGCTAAGTAATGTACCAGGTATTCTTAGTAGTTAAAGAGTATTTTCCTCACACTAACCAAAAGCTACCAGGAGTTGTGCCTTATGACCTGTTGTGCCTCTGCTGAGTCTGCCAGCTCCTCCACAAAATAAAAATGATTTAGCAAAGGCTTGGACCAGATGGCTCCAAGGACACTCTTTAGCTTCTTTGGTCTGCAACCTGTAATAGCCCCATTAGAGACACTGCTAAAAGGGTTATGTATTCAAGGTTTGAAAATGTGATGAGGTAGACAGTTCTACCTAGAAAACCTTATAAATCTTTCCACATCAAAAGATTAATTTGGTGTCATCCCAGCAGAAGTACAAAATGTTTGGGACCTTGTCTTCTGCAGGGACTTTATACACACTTACATCCAGCCATAAAAATTCACTGCATTTTAGGCAATTAAGACAAATAAACATAAAATACACAAAAACATTTTCTAGTGCAGCTTAATCTTAACCATCCTTTCTTAACAGCTGCCTTAAATGACTCCAGACCTGCTCTTCGGGTATATCAGAACAAAAGAAAGGTTCCACAAATGTCTGGGCAAAAAATATTTCTCCCCTTATGTTGGGTGCAAGGAGCAGGAAAACGAGAGACAATCACCTTGCTTAACAAAAACATTACATAAAAATGCTCCATTTCTCACATGCACTAATAAAATATCTTTTGTCTCTGAGACACTGGTGCTGTGCAGATTTTAGGTAATACAGACTGGCTGCCCACCTTGACTCCCACTGAACATTGCCCTATACTGGAGCAAGTCCCACTGAATATATATTTGCTGTCCAAACACCTGAGGGGAGCTGCTTCTAGAAAGAGATCAATACGCAGAGGGAATGGTAGGATCATGTCTTCACACGTAAGAGCACTGCATCATATGAACTGTCTACAGAGACTTCCTTCAAGAACAAGAATTTAGGCATGGGAATTTGGTCCCCCCTTATTCCTCTTCTCCCATGAAAGAGGTGTTGGGAGACCCTTATGTGTGAAGCAAGTCAGCAGCAAAGGGTACTCTGACTCTTTTTTAAGTGTCTCAGATTTAATAACACAGACTAAAGTCTAAGAAATTTATTCTGCTACTGACCAAGTGATTCAAGTCAAAAAGAAAATCACTTGTAAGCAACAGCACACTGTAGTTCTCCTGTTCTTGAGCAAACACTCTCCTTGTTGGCTTATTAAATTCATCTCACCAAATTGTCATGAAATGACCTGGATAGAAAAGGATCCCAGCATCTGTATTAAGATGTTAATCAATGTCCAAATTTAAATTACTTTATTATCCCAGAACCGACCAGTGATCATTCATGTGTGATAGAAAGCCAGTAGAGAAGTCTGTTCTCATTTCATCCTAGCATGCAGGTTAAAAGGGCTCTCCAAATTTCAGTATTGAGAACAAGATGTCAGACCACCTAATGAGTATAATTGCTATTTAGGTACTGATGAAAGACAAGGGTTTTAAAAATTCAGTCATGCTTTAAAATCATACCATCCAAATCAAACACACATTTAAATATGCCAAATCATCTAAATATATTCATTGAGTTTCACTTGTTTGTTTTCTATAACCTGGAACTTTTCCATGAATCCCAAAGTGACTATGATTAAGACAACACATAGGCTGATACTGCATTTTGACTTCTATCTGTTTTATTTGCCTGTATCAGCTCTCACTGTTGTGGCACATTGAATCAGGGTTTCACTATTTCCAGCACATTACCCTTTCTCTGTCATTACCTTGCATACTTTCTATTGACCTTTATCTATCAGCAAGAGCACAATGATTTCTCTTCTTATGAAGTACAGTTACCCTTGTGCACCTCGCACCTTTCAAGAAAAATGGTTCATCATATTCTTTCACATGCTAAAAACGTCATTCCAGCCTACCCTCCTCACCATGGTTTGATTCAATTTTTTGATTGACAAAAAAGTCATTCCAAGCGCTTTTGATAATTTCAGCTTGGGAAAAAAAAAATCACCTTGGGATAAATGAAGCAAAAAGGAAGGAGCTCAAGAAGGAGGAATTCCTCCTGCTGCTCCAATGCAAGGTGCTGGAAGGATCATTAGCAGCCGTGACCAGACAACTCAACACCAGGCTGAGTAGGTCTACTCTACTTGCACAGCCCAGAAAAGAGCAACTTTTGCATTGACTTAGCATAATAAAATATTGCTAATGCAGCAGGTCACTTCCCCTTAAAGGGGGGGGAGGGAAATCATCCCTTCTTTGTTTCTCTCACCCTTTCCCCAAAGTACACAAACGATTTACATTTGTGTTTACAAAGCCAGACAACAGAATCCATTTCCCTCGAGGGGAGGTAGTTTGCATTGGTATTTTGGTGTTTCTTAGTCAAGATGACAGGTTGGTGCAAAATGATGTGGTCCCCTTAACCTCTTGGGGAACTGCTGATATGCTCTAGCTGGTCTGGTCCTGGAGGTCTGCGTGCTTTGATCACACTGGTGCTATAGATCAGGCACACACCTCCAAGCTGCTCCTAAATCTCTCCTGATACTTCAAGAGACTGATGCACAGAAACTGAAAAAAAAAAAAAAACCAACCCAGAAATATAGCTTTCATCCCCTCAGTAAGGCCAAAGCTCAGAGAGGACCTGCCGAGAACAGAAATAGATGGAGGCAGATGCACCCGTCATTTACACACGCTGAGCACTCCCCATTATGCAGACAATTATTTCATCCATATAATGCACCATGGTAAGCTGCTGATTTGGGGACTGCACCACATCTGGCTGGTACACAGACACAGTTGGCATCCTGTAAATACATCCTTGCTGGATCTAAGTGCCAGCTGGGAAAAGCAGGAGAAATCTTAGTTTAGCAAGCCCCAAGAAATTTGGATTTTGAGAGGCAGAGGGAAACAAAAGAACACACTTTTGCACATGCTTTGATTCTGATTTCTCCCTCTTCATCCTCCCACTGGGGCTCACAGCCCGTTAGGAAAATAGAAAAAAAAAAAAGACAGACACAAAAAGAGACAAAAAACCCAAATGCCTTAGCAGACAGCCAGGGAACTCTCCTGTTTTTATTAGTGCCTCATTGCGGGGTTGGTGAAGAGGGGAAAAAGCTACCAAAAGGTTGCCAAGACAAGGAGTGTCGCATGCACGGAACAGCAGGGCTTGCAGTGCAATCAATCATCGCACCCGCTGCCTTCAGACAGAAGCTGCCAGCAGCAGCTCCCCCCATGTGCCTGCCCCACCAGCAACGCCTGCCCCTACGACCACTGCCCAGAATGCGGATCCTGCCTGCCAGCCCCAGCAGGGCTGGAGCAAACACACAAATCAATAAATAGCAACAGAACTGGGTTCAGCAATGGATCGGACCACTATCGCAGGCGTCTGGGTCAGCAGCAAAACACAGCTGAGCCAGGAATCATGCAGAAAACCCGACAAAATTCATCACTTCTCACCTTTACCCGATTTCCTTTGAATTTTTTTTTCTTCTTTTATTTTGGATGATGCAAGTACAAAGCCCCAAGCACAGACCCCTCCTCCCTTCTCTTATGGGGGGTGTATAAAACCTGAAAGCATATGAGGTACAGCTGTTAGCAGCACCCTTTAAAAAAAATCCTTAGCTCCAAATGTCCATGTCGGTGCCAAGAGCCCCTGCACAAGATGGGCCAAGCTCCCGATTACAGCAGGATCTGTGCACCGCATGTATTGCTGCAGTTGGGAGTAAGGAAGGGAGATGCTCAGAATTCCTGGCTGAGGCAGCCTTTTCTTATCTTGTGAGAACTGCAAAAATAGGCTATGGACAAAAAAGTGACTTTTCGTGGGGTATCTTTACAGTCTTGTCTCTTTGTTCATTCCCAGCGCTTTTACCCTCTGGAAACACTGCTGAGCAGGGCAATAGTTCCTAGGTTATACACACACACACAGAGATCTTTTCCTGCACCAGAGCTCCCCAAGTTCCTATTTACAAACCAAAATGCGTGCATCCCATCTCTCCTGCCACCCCCATGCGCCTGAGAATGGCAAGCATCCTTCAGCTTCCAGCCCCATCCATCACACCCTGACACAGAGCTACGGGCTTAGAAATCACCTCCCAGCAGTGTGGCTGACAAAGTACAAGCCTCATCAAACACAACCTGCTCTCCTGCACCAATGCGGGCCTTGCAGCACTGCCAGGGCTGAAAAAAAATGGGGTTTTTTGTCAGGGAGCTGAAGAGACCAAAGTCAGAGGGCAGACAGAGTGGGGAGGAGAAGAGGCGTTCTGTGCAGGGGATCCAGAGCTTAGCCATTCATTCCAGAAGTTACATTTCATTGTGGTTCATGAATAAACTGATAAATTACACCAGGAATCACAGACAGCACAGAGGGAACATTCAGCTCCAGCAGAGTATTTGCATTGCAATGACAACAACTAATTTTATCAGAAAATATCAAAATGAGCTCCCTTATCAGGCAACTCTTTTTACATGGTACAAAATACACACATCGGAGAGCTCCAGTTTTACTCTGCGACCCACAATTTTGTTGTTAGGTTATGCGTGTTAGCTCAGGAGGCCTTTCCAAAGGATTTGTAGAAAAAAGTTTCAGAAGATAAAACCCACCACCACTCAGCACTGCATGTTATATCCCTTTTAAAAGAATTCTATTCATACCACCTCTGATTTATCAAAAAAGAAAAAAGCAGTTACAATATTCTTATCCAATCATAACAAGCAGCAGAGAGCCTTAAACTAAAACTAATTTTTAAAAAGCTGCTGTAGCAAGCTATTTGAACTGATGAAAACACGACTGATAGTGCAACTGCAGAGCTATAGATAGAAGAGCATCCGCGATTTCTGGTAATTCTCTGACACTTGTCTGGTCTGTGATCTAAAACCTTCTGACGTCAATTGAGGTTCCCACCGCAGCTCTCCATCCAAACACTAAATCAAGAGCACATCAGTGAAGAGAATATTGTTACCTAGAATATGAAGCCTCGTCTTGTAAAGACAATTTCCCCCTCTATTTACTGCATTCAGGAAGGTTGTTTATGCACAGCTTTAAATATCTCACTAGCCACCCTGACTTTAAAGGGAATATTCAGTGTGTGTGAAGCTAGACACATGCTTTTGTCTTTGCAGGGTTTTTTTTTTCCTTTGTTTTTTCCATGAAAAATGCAATTTTAACTTTTTTCTTTTAAACCCTTCAATATATGCACATGTAAGAGTCAATGCTGGAGTTATTTCACAAGTGATTAAAACCCAAGCATTGACTTGTGCTTCTCCATTGCTTGAGTTAGGTTTTCAAATCTGTCTCAGTGGCTTAGGATCACACACTTCCAGAAAGTCACTACACATGCTCCAAGAGCTGTAGACCCTTCTGGAAGAGATATTAATTGAGAACATCACTAGAGAGAATGCCTGTGGCTTCAAAACTGAATTTAATACACACATTTTTATAATATGCGATAAGCAAGAGTGACCACACAACACACGGGAGTTTGAACAACAGTCCTTGGGAGAGCAGGGATCTTGCATGCAGCTGAACACTATTCCCATGCAATTTGTTGGTCTCCCTGTACTCTTCCCATCTCAACTATAGGCAATGTGCAGATTTCTACCACTCCCCCAGCTGATTGTCCAGCCATTTATTATTTTTTTATTGCTCTGTCCAGGCAGCATCAGCAATTCTGCCAAGTGCTGGTGCCTTTCCATAAAGTTAATCAGTGTAATTGGGATGTTTTATAGTTCTAGACAGGTTGTTTTGCCATATGGGGTAGGAGCCATGGGCTGCAGGAACATGGCAGCGGAACACAGAGACATCAGAATGCTGCAGTCTGAAGAGACTTTTCTCACTCCAGTAAAGTTGTTGCAGCTTTTCCTGGATGGGAACGAGCAGAGAGGGTTAATTCCCTGAGGCCCATGGAAAAATGCCTCCCAGCTCCTCTCCTCCTGTACAGCCACAGGGACCAGTGGTAACTTGTTGTGCAGGATCATTAAGAACGTTTTGGGATCCTTTGGGTTAAAACTTTAACTGATTACATCCTGCGACTACTGCAATGCAGTTACTTCTGGTGCAAAAGCTGGAATTGGTTTAAATAGCTCACAGCAACAGAGCACAACCATCCAGGACAGAGACGGCAACATTCTACAAGCTTACTTTTCCTTTCCCATCCCCCTCCTCCTGCTACGAATAGGGATAAATAATAGCTTATTACCCATTTCTTTCTCAGAGTGAAATCTCCTTCTCACAGGCTTTCTAATTCCATATTTCACTAATCTTGCTGTACACGATTATTTTCCTAGCCTGTCCCGATACCCAGGTCTGCTCCATTCTTCTGTTGCATAAGCTCTCAAATGAATTAAGAAAATAACCAAGTTCAAATTTCCTCTGCACCTCCGAGAATTGGCTTTGCAATTCACCGCTGTAGCACACCTCACATCCATACTGCATGGACTGTAAACGCCAGCAGCTGAGCATGCCCAGGGAAGTAGTTGAGTCCCCATCCCTGGAGGTATTTAAAAGATGGATAGACATAGGGACATGGTTTAGTGGTGGGATGGCAGGGTTAGGTTAACTGTTGGACTTGATGATCTTAAAGGTCTTTTCCAACCTAAACGATTCTATGACCACATGGATTGCAACCAGCACATACGTAACACTCAGAGCTCCTTCTACTCTGCACCATGCTGGGCCAAAAATACAGCATTGGGACTCTCTTCTCCCCACACAGTTCCACTCTTCTTTTATCCTGTCCACCTCAACCGCTGTAGGCTAGGAATTCAGACGTGACAGGGAAAAACATGCAGACAATGAGTTTCATCCTTTTTAATTGAATTGCATATCAATATTGATTGTGCTATTCATTTTGATACTAAATCTAATAATAAAAAAAGAGTCTGCTCACACTCTCTGCCAAGCCTTCTCAGGCCAGCATCTGGCAGCAT
This sequence comes from Gorsachius goisagi, assembly GCA_018403395.1. Classification (NCBI taxonomy): domain Eukaryota; kingdom Metazoa; phylum Chordata; class Aves; order Pelecaniformes; family Ardeidae; genus Gorsachius; species Gorsachius goisagi. The sequence goes on from BOSO01003939.1 coordinate 63,295, forward strand.
TTCCCTCAAGATAACATGTTGACATGCAGTCAGAAATAACAGTCTGGCTACAGAGTTTAGGGCTGCCCCTTTTCCTTTTCACCAGGAAAATCTCTCGTCTGTCCTTCCCTCTGGCTGTTGAGGACAAGGTGGAGATGGGCAGCCCCAGCATCAGCAGAGGCTGGGTACAGGCTGGGCTCTGCTGAGCTCCCGTCTCTGCTCAGGGGCCTCTGCACCCAAGGGGCCCAGTCTCTGGACCAGGAAGATGGTTCAGGAAACCCAGGCAGAGCAAGGGAAGAGCTACCACACCAGTTAATCAGAGACAATACAATGTACTTCTGCACCCTGTGTACCTGCACCTCTCAGAGCCTGCTGGAGTCAGTAAAACTAAGCTCCCGTGTCCCCAGGACCCCACGCTGCTCTAGAAAGGCCTGGCTTTGAAGGTAATGGGGGAAACAGTTATACTGGTCACCTCAGCCTCTCCCCAGGGATACCTACCTACAAAAAATATCACATTTGAAAGACAAATGTGTGAACCAGCCCACCTGAACACTACCCCCAACACATCCCTGCCAAGCTTTCTGGCTTGTGTTATGTTTCAAAAATAAAAAAAAAACAAACCACACTTCAGATACTTTTGCTGAGCAGCACTGAACCAGAGTAAGAGATTGGGTATCTTCTATTTCCCAAATGTGCAGAGAGCCCAACCAGAAGAATAAATGCAATGCTGTTCTCTGGAGCCACTGGTGTTGCACCAGTTTACCTTCACAGGGACCTGAGCCTTCCACACTTGGCAGAGATACATTTCCTCTGCAAGTACATGTTTTGCAACAGTTTGTGCTTCTGCTGTCAGACATTATTTTTTTACCCTCAGAATTAATGATTAACAATTAAATTATTTGACAGGGGAATAAAGGCCCAGTGCTAATTAAATTCCTTCACCTCTCCTCTTCACAAAGAAAAAAAATTGATATTTTCAGTATCAGCATTCAACCAGAACAGGGCAGTTTGTGATGTTGGACTTAATTAGATGGACAACCACAACCATGGGCACAGCCAAAAAAAGCATGAAAAGATTCCACAAGGGCCATACAAATGGGAGGGAGGGTGGGGGGCAGGGAGCAGAGAAGGGGGAAGGAAAAGGAAGAAACAGGCAACAGGGGAGCTAGGAACCAAGCAAACTAACATGTCCAGATAGCAAAAGAGCCACTTGCTAAGCCAAATAACTTTTTATAAATGTATATCATCTGTTTAGCTGAAGCAAAATAAAGCAGACACAGTAAACAGTGTCTTGTATAGGCTGGGAGAAACCAGTAATAGGTGTCCTGCAAAGCTTGACTGCTCCATTTTAAGGAATGCAATTCTTGGGTATCCTGAGCAGCTGGGCTGTTCATCTCCACCAGCTTTCACCTGGGCTGGACCTCCTAGGGGCTTGGTCGTGCCTGCTTGCGTGCCAGTGTTAGTATCACAAAAGATTATGCTAGTTCATCAATGCTTTGAAACTCTCCTTTCCCCTGTTGTTGCTGTGATGATTGCCCGGTGGCACTTTCTCAGCCAGACCCACCAGGGATTACACCAGCATAAATAAAATAAGCCACTGTCTGGCTGCTATTATAAATGCACCAAGGCACTCTCAGCTCAGAGAACGCTCTTACACCAATGCAAACTACGCCAACGTAAACTACATCATTGGTGGGTTTGTTACATGTTTTGCCTCTTCTTGCAAATTTTCTCTCTGAAGAACACAACAACCCACTCTAAATTTCCAATTCTCTTCTATCATCAATAATTTTCACATCACTTCACAATTTCCCTCTCCTTGTCTCTGCTGGGCCAGTCCTATGGGACTTTTGAGGGTGCTTCTGCAAGAACTAATGGATGGACAAAATCCCAGAAATCTCCCAGGGCAGCACACAGCACTGGCCAAGACAAACCTGGAAAAGAGCAGAAGCTGACTGCTTTTTTGGGTGCTGAGTTAAACTGCCATAGCAAAGCCCAAATGTCACCACCAGAGTGAACATTTCAGGGTTGCACTAGATGTAATCCATCCCTCCAAAGCATGGTGGGGTGGGCCAGCGTTTTTGTAGCTCCCGGTGCTGTTTTCTACTATTACTTTCTGAGCTAGATGGTAGACACATCTGTGGGCAACCCATAGAGCCTGCTGCTGCAAAGGCTTTGCTGTGTCCTCATCCCCATGCTTTCTTGCCTTTTCTTCTTAAATGGGGGGGGGGGGGGGGGAAGTTGTTCCCAGCNNGGGGGGGGAAGTTGTTCCCAGCTAGTTTCAGAAGAACATTTACTGACCAAATAGAAACTGGAAGAAACTCAGAATTCAGCATTCCTAGGTCACCTGGCTAACAACACAGATCAGCCAAACAGAGCTTCTAACACGCACACCAGGAGGAACAGATTCAGCACAGCCCCAAAGGTGCTCACAGAAACTGATCATAGGGATGGGCATGACGCTGCAAAAAGCAGTGGGGCTGTGAGAGGGTGGTCCTCTCCCAGATGCCTGTAGGAAGCATTTGTTTTGGAGGTAGCCTTCCATGTAGGAACTGAGCCCATGAAAGTCACCCAGGAAATACCAGCAGACTCACTTACTGGAAGTGAAGTGAACATACTCAGCATGGGCTTTCACACTGAATTTATAGGAAAGCTGAACACTGATTTCTGAGCTTTTTCACCTCACTTTTTAAAATGGATGCCAGGGGAAGTGCAGTTTTTAATTATCTTTTTGCACTTAAAGCTTATTAGATTTGTATTGCCTCCTCCTCCCTCCCTCCCCCCTCCCTTTCCACTTCCATATACTTCCTCCAGTCTACAGTTAATGAGAAGAAATCAGTGTATTGCGCTATCTGGCATCTTACTGCTGAAGTGGCAGGAGACTTCGGTTACCAAGTCATTTGCTGCTTAATTGCAATCTTTTCTCTAGACTCATTGCCATGCAGACACTCTATTGGAATGCAGTAGTCAAGCCCAGTATTGATTGTCCTCCCACTCCCAGCTTTCTTCTTCTGAGTTTGCATATCAATTGCACCCTGTTGTTTTCCTTCTAAAAAAAAAAATTTAAAACCCCATCACCCATTCCACAACCCTATTCACCCCTGAAACACACTGGCATAGTTTGTTAGAGCAGAGATGGGGACAAGACAAGAAATGGCAGGTGGTTATAGTAAAAGCTAGATCCAAACCTTGTCAGATCATCTCCGAGTATAAGTGTGTATCAGCCAGTTCAGATAAGGTCCTGTCTGGGAGTGGATCGTGAAGATGTAAAGGGTAAATTAAATCATAGCTTTAGACTCTCACTGGAAATTATCTGGAATTTATCTCCCCTCTTTATTGCAGAAATTAAACCATTTTTAACAGTTAAAAATCTAGCAATTAGAGAACCCTAATACAGTTGCAGCTTGCAGAAGCAGCCAGACTGCAGTTGTGAGTTGGCAGGATTGAAAACAAAGGCTTGGCAAGCCGTCACCTGCTAACACTCGAAAAGAAAGTCAGTGCAATGCAGGTTACCACAGACTCCTGACTTTGAAATTATGGCACCCAAGCCCTTTTGAATCCCATCCATTTTTAAAGTCCCCAGGGAACTCTGTGGTTCAAAATGCTCTTGTCAAGGCCTTGTCTAAACAACAGTTGTGTCTTTGGAGTCTCAGCTCAAGCTTGCATTGTATGAACAGGTCTTTGAGGGCAGGGCCACATTAATGCTGTGCATAGTAACTGTTCCTAAATTCTTCCTGATAGACCTTGTGTCAGTACTTAGCACGACTTCTGAAAGACAGCAGGTTTAATTACCGCAGACTCTCTTGAGACAAGAAATGCAAAAATTTGCAAGGTGAGGTCCTCATGCTGTAGAGGACTCCATGGCATCATTTGTGAGGACATACGTAGCTAAATTTCTCATGCCTGTTGTAAACATGCTTAGGCCTCTCAGCTGCTCTGCCATAGTGGTTTCCCACAGTTCCCACACAGCCCCTGTACTTTAAAAAAAAAATTCAGGAGTTTTGCAAAGGGTGAAGCAATGAACCTCACTTCCTCCTGAGCAGCTTCCTCTGGCTTATTATACATTTGCATTGCAATACTGCCTGTAGGCTTCAACCTGCACCAGGCTTTTTTTTTTCCTGCGCTAATCTAGGCAATTTTACACCACACTTTCAGCCTGGGAACAGATCTGTGTTCAAGTAGAAGCCATATAACCATAGGGAAGGAATGGAACAGTGTCTATTCCTGCCTTGGAAATCAAACCTTCCTGCGAAGTTGGGAATGAGCTCCGAGTACCAGGGGTCACTTGTTCCTGCACAGATGGGAACAACAGAGATTTCCTAAGCCCAAATCATCACCCTGCAGATCCTGAGAACTCCCATGGTGTCAGAAAGCACATTGCCAGCCTTAGATTTTCATCTTCTATAGATAAACTGGTGATTTCACTCTTTCTGCCTCAGAGGCCATACAAGTCCCAAAAAGATTCAATTGCCTTTCATCCTCACCCAAATATCATTTTGGGAATCACACTCCAGACACCTCCCAGTCCAGAGACCATGTTGCTGTATTGAACTCAGACCCCTGCATTGCAGGTACCAGTAGCAAATGCTGGACTGACCAGCAAGCGGGAAGCAAAAATCCGTTTATCCCCTACGGACCCAAAGGCTCTGCAGGAGCTATGCAGTCACATGACACTCATTTAAGCCTCAAATTCCAGATTGCTCTGATCCTACCTGCCTTATGGAAAATTAGACTGTTGGAGCACCAAATATGCTCCTTGCTATTTGCCATGTAATTAAGCAGTAATTGTTGCCCAAGGCTAATCTCAGAGTGTATTTTTCCTGTGGAGCTCAGTGCCAGAGTTCACATTTGTAATTTAGTGGCATGCCAAGGAGCTATACCTAAACTCACAAAAGGATTTTCTCCACTCACCATCTCTCTTCTACTTTGGTGGCAGCTGGGATTCTGTATTCAGAGATGTTTGGGCTAGGCAAACAAATTAGCAGAGACCAGCCTCATTAGGAATTCACATGGGCACCCATCCTGCTTCACATCAGGAATGAGATGCTGACTACTGGGTTTCTGGACCCCAAACACTCCCCGATATGGGATGTACACTAAAACCTCCTATTTCTTTCTACTCACACAGCCTGGCAGCCTCCAAAGAAGCTGAAGCAGCAGCACGATCTGCCCCCAAGCCTATGTCTCCTTCCGACTTCTTGGATAAGTTGATGGGGCGAACTTCAGGATACGATGCCAGGATCAGGCCAAATTTTAAAGGTATGCTAAACCCCTGCTTTTATGACTTTGTTTCATTTTGGGACTGAAAACCACATGCAGTCTTCATGAATGCCTCCCTAGCTACATGGAATACAAACAGTCTTTATGTTTATATAAAATGTGTATGATAATGATAGATTTGGTACAAGGATCCTTTGTAGATGCCTGGAAAACATCTGATTTCCTCTCAGAATGGAAACAACCTTGTAATACCTATACATGCAGGAAGCACTTCAATATCAACACACTGAGGGATCAGGGATCCTGCCAAACCCAGCAGTGACCAGCAGGGAGCTGAACAGCTTAAAGATTAGGAGAAAAACCTTCAAGTTCCCTTTCCCCCCAAGTCACTGCCCACAGCACCTTCTAATACGAGGCAAAGCTCCCCCTTACACCCGCTAGAGCCAAGAGGATTCTCCCCCACCAGCCCAAGGGATTCAGGAAAATGCTCTGACCCATCACTGCCCCCCATTAGTAGAGGGCTCTTAAGCTGGTGCCCAACACCTCCCCATCACAACCACCATGTTTTGCACCCAGTTTCCCCAGTTCACCCTGTCCTCAGTGGCAACCAAACAGTGCTGAAGCAAGCCTTTGAAGAGGCAACAGAACATCTTTGCTCCTGAACACAACTCTTCTAACAAGGGTGGGGGTTGAGGGATTTTTTTGTCTCCTTTTTAACTCATGTTCCCAGAGCTATTTGCCCTTGAATCACACCCAGAGATAAAGTGGGACCTGCCCCCCTCTCAGCCACTGTCTAGCCCTCTTCAATGCTCGTTTCATTCCCTTCTTTTGTTTCCTACCACCAGTTCCTCCTCATCCCAAGAGTCACTGGCAATATTAACATAGGGCTCCCAGGACCCATTAATCTTGGTGACAGCACCTGCCATCCAGCTTCAAGCAAAAAGCTCTGTTCTGGGCTTTTAAACCCAAAGGTAGGTGGGACTCTTTGTCCCAGTAATCAACCAGGCAACAGAAAACAGTGCTGGCTTTATCCAAATCACAGAGAGTTAAAAAAAACACTCTGTAAACCTGCCTACCACTAAATTATGCACACACACAAAAGAAATTAAACTTTAATATTTAATGAAATGTATACATTATCTTCCTGCTGAAGGCAGCTGTATTGCATTTTTATTTCAGATAATTTAATTTCAGTTTTATTTCAATGAACTACACCTTCCCCACAGGGCAGTTTTGCTGGCTTAGCCTCCCACACATAAATCAGACTCCAATTTATATGGGAGGCATAGGAGGTGTTTTACAGAGCTTGGGGTTGCAGCTCTCAAAGCATGTCATTTAAATTAACTGCAGTAACTCATAAGGGCATTTTAATGGCTTAGATCTAAATTAAAATAATACCAAAGATCCGTATCAGATTGATTTTTGGGGTGGGAAAGATTAACAGAAAGAAGATTGCAGCTTTTTCATAAATGTCACAAAGTCTGGTCTTAGCTGGGGATTCACATTCTGAGAACAAAGAAGAAACATCTGGGCTTTGGTTTTAAGTTGGAGGGTGAAGTCAGTAACTCAGGCAGGGACAGAGCTGAACCCAGTAGGTGTGGGACAGCAGACCTCTTCACCCAAGCTGTACCCTCAACCCTGCTGCTGGGAGATTATAGTCCTTCACAGCTGCATCCCACTGCAGAGGTGGCACGTTTCAGTGGTAGGCAGGGAAGTTTCTAGATTCTCACATATGCTAAAAAAAACCCTAAAACAAAAACCCTGCAGAATGCTCATAGCTCCCCTTGGATAAAGCAGAAAGAGCATGGTGACTCAACAAGAGCTGGGCTGCCCCAGGGAGACTCTTCTTCACATGCACTGGGCCAAGCTCATCCCACACTCAGCTTCATATCAGCACAGGGTCAGGAAGAGAAGGGCCAAAATCTTCTGTGCAAGTCAGAGGCATGAGTACATGCAGTCATCCAGGAGGTCAGCTCAGTATTTTTCTTATGCTGTGCCCTTTGGCAAGGGAAATCACATCCACGTGGACCTTCTATATGGTTCATGAGATGGATCCAGAGCAGAAAACTATTACTCCTGAGCTCAACAGAAAAGCTACAGAAGAGATAAAACAAGTGTTAAAGCCTAACCAAATGTGTGCTTTCAGCTGCTGGATAAACTTCACAAGCCTGTTTGATAAAAGGGGTTGGTGAAGGGGGGCAGAAAACCAACACCATTTTGTATCTGGTATTTTAGCCCATGCCCATGTTTAACAGTCTGGAGAAAAAGCTGCAGAGATTGAACAGTATGTGAGCTGCTGCTGCGCTGGCAAAGGGCTGCCTGGGAGCTGGTTAGACCAAAGCCTGCTCAGATTGCCTGGGACTCGTACCAAGAAAAATCCCAGCCATAGAGAGCATTGCTGTTACATGGCTGCAATCCTACTCCTGCAGAGGACAGGCACAAAGTTTCAGAAGAGGACAAAGTAGGAGAGGAGGAGAGGGAAACCAAGAGAAGAGGAGCAAACCAAGCTCCAAATGTTACTTAGTAATCAGGAAATTTCATTAATCTCCACACAGGAGGAAGCTTGCACTGGTTAGAGGCACAAGCCTCTTGTTAAAGCCATTCCTCCCCCCAGTATTTCATCTTGCAGCAGCTGCCAGCCTGCAGATGTGGCCTTAAGGTGCAAGGCCAAGCCATCAGGAAGCATTTGAAATGCAGGCACCATTCTTATCTCCATAAAGGATGGGGGAATAACCTAGAAATCTACACTCACCACTTCCACAGATCTTGTCTTCCCAGAAGCATCTGTTACAGGGATGAGATGAGATTAATTGCCCACAGTGTTAAAAGGGGACCTTGGTTCCTGAGGCAGTATCCTCTGCTCTCTGCCTGGGCTCCCTTTCCCCACCACACACTGGGCAGGACCAGTAGCAGCTCCTTGAGGAGCCCCCCAGAGCAGGGGACATTTTTGCTTCTCCTTTCCCCTTGTTAAGGCTTTATAGAAATATGTGGGCAAGCCAGTGGTTTGTCAGGTACCAGATATGCCTCTGGTTCCAAAATGTTCTGCAGATTTTTGCATTGTGCTCAACTGCAGCTGTTGGCATCTCCCTCAGTCCAAATGCAGCATTTCTACCTCAAGTTTCCCAGGCACTATTGTGGTCTGCTTCTAGTTATACTGATACCTTTGGGCACCAGTACCACATGAACAGACTGACACCACCACCGTCACCTTTAACCACAATCTTTTTATCCCTTAATCTTCACTCCCCTCCTTTGGTGGCCCCTTAACTTTTCTGGTACAAGCAGGCTAAGCAAAGCTTCAGTCTGAAAGCAAATAAAGCCCAGGAGAGGCATGGACCAAAGTCTGGGAGTACCCTCTCCCCAAACAGGATGGCCAGAGAATTTCTTCTGGCAGAGCCCTGGGGTCTCCTATCCAGCTGCGAGCCTTTGCAGACACCACCATTATCACACAGGGTACTTGCTCCTTTACCCAGCCAGATCCCCGCAGCACGTTCTTGCTGCACTGCCTCTGTAGGGAGCATATGGTCCTAGTTTAGAAGCTTCTAGATGCTTTACATGCGTATTTGAGAAGTATAGAGCTCTAAACAAGAGGACCTGTCAATAGCCTCTCAGCATCTTTTCTGGGATATGTTGCTATTGTGTTCAAGGGGAGCTTGGCACACATGTAGCAATGTCAAGATATCTAGAAAGCTGTCCTGTCTGGCTGTGATCTATTCTTTTGCATCAAAACAGCTCACAGAAGAGATATATAAACACTGTCCCAAAGAGGGTAACAGAGGCAAAGCAAGAGCATTGCCTGATGTCAAACCAGCATCAGAACCAAGCCTAGATTAAGACAGCCAATGCAGACCTTATTCCCATACTCACCCCTCCGTCACCCCATTCCTGCAATAGGTTTTAATACTACAGAGTGGAAATACTTTGTCTTATGAGCACATGGTGAATTGCTCTCCCAATCTGTATTTATCATGCAGGCCCACCAGTGAATGTCAGCTGCAACATTTTCATCAACAGCTTTGGTTCGATTGCAGAAACAACTATGGTGAGTAAAAATCACAGCACAGCTGCTCTGCTACTGGCTCAGCTTCATGGCACTCCAGCAAATGCAGCATCACTCTCCTCTTTAGCGTGACCAGAGGAAAATATGGTTGTGCTCCCAAGTTTACCAAAGGTTTGAGTAAATTAATTGTCAACATGTGAGACTCCCACTGCATGTAGTTGAAGATCACACAGCCTCTATCTGCATCTCCGTGAAAACACTGTACAGGGGAAGTGTAAAGGTCAGAAAAGGAAATGCATGGTCTTTTCTGAAAACTTGCCTAAGGCTCCAAGCTCAGAGGCAGCTGCAGATACTCTGTGTTTAAATGCACATAAACCCAGAAGTTTGAATCAACACTTTAAGTGAAAGGAAATCAGCTGAACTCAAATTCAGTCTGCACCAGATTTCAGATTCCCAAACATTAAGAGAATCACTAGGTGATTTCCCCCCCCCGCCCCGAGACATATTTCTTTTAGAAAATGATTTTTAATAAAAAAAAATCAAAACCTATATTTGCAAGTTAAGGCTCACTTCAGACAAAATTAGTGAGCACAGCTAAAGGCTGTATCTAATTGGCAAGACCCTAGGAGCAGAGGATCACCAGAACAGGAGATAATTGCTCCATCTGAAAACTATTAAAGATTGGTTGTGACATAATCAGTGAACAGCAAAGGAAAACTCTGGAGGAGAAGTGCCTTACCTCTGTGCTAATTAAAGGTAATCCAGAAATACAGTGTTTAATTACTCTTTGGTAATTCTTTTTCTAGAAGGATGTTGAATGAAGAATGCAAGACTCCAGCTTCAGGTGTTTTGTGCATTCGGGCAGGATGTTGTAGGCTTTATGGATGCCACCCCTTGACTTGCTCAAACAAGTTACTTGTCATGCACACCACTGTCAGGGGAGATCAGCAGCCATGTACCTGGGGTTATAAGTCTCTTCTGACACTAAACCACTCTTCTGGAAATGTTTGGGGCTGGGGGCAGTTCAGTTCCAGTAGTAGGAGAAAAGGTGTTACTCCATCCAAGCACACAGAAATCGGTTTCATAGTTGGATTGCAGAATTTGATGGAGTTCATAGATGAGAAGTGTATTCATGGATTTGTTTGTATATAAAGCAAAAGAGAAAGAACTAGAACCTCAATACACATTTTTTTCCTAATGTACTATTTCACTGGATACCTCCTTTGGTGTTACAGGCAGTAATTACTCTGTTCCTACACAATCTAGTAGAGACAATCCACAGACCGCAGGGCAGAGGGGCAGGCCCGGAAGGGGCCCCTGTGCAACATACAGAGCACATTACCGTCACACGTTTTTCAATATATCTGCCCTACATTGCAAGAAGCATTGGAGCAGTCATACAAAGACACCACAGGATCCCAGTAAGCAGGATGCTCTATAAAATTAGCATAGACTAGCATGAGAGAGATGCAGTTCACCTCGAAGACACACTGCAGGGACTTGCCATCCTCTCCAGATGCCACTCATTTCATAGTCTATCTTCCATAGAAAAATTTCCCGTGGGAACCCAAGAACACCCTCTGGGCACATTGCTTTGTCTAGAAATACCCAAGCCAGCTCTGACAAGCTAGTCCAGATGTCAGGCTGACGCAGCGTTGTGCACAACCCAATGTAATGCGCTGCTTTGGGCACAGCGATTCTGCTTGTAAACACTGATGAGAACACAAGCAACACAGGTACAGAAACATTCAAAAAAATGAGAGCCCAGTAATTAGAGCAGTTTTGGGGATTTGCTAGCCTGGGATTTACCCTGCAGAGAAACCAGTCCCTCCCCTCTGAGGATGCGGCAGGTCAAATGGGCAGTGTCAGCCCCCCACCACAGTTTCTGGGAAAGGCAGAAGGTCCTGTCAGGAAAGGATTTTCAGACAGACCTGACTACTTTGAATTCAAATAAGTGATCAAATATCTGTGGGTAAAAAAGTTTGGCAAGGGGAGAGAAGCAATTCAACGTTCTACCACAAAGCAAGCAGTAGCCTAGCATTGAGCCCTGGGACTGATGATGGTAATGCTCCCCCAGCTGCTTCACTGGCCAAGAGAAAGAACAACATTACAGTTTAAAACTCAATCATCAGGCACCTTAAATCCTGGCCAGGTTCAGGTTCCAAGCACTACATTTGCTTATATTTGGTTACTATTGCACTATTACCTGCAGGAGAAGAGTCACAGGTTTTTATGGATACTACACATGCAATTATAGAAGGCTTAAAATATCTCCATAGTGGGCCTGTTAGTTCCTACAGAAAATACCACTGCTGCCATTTGAGTTTACGTTGCCTGAATCTCACAAATCAGCGTAAATCATCTGGTCACCATGCAGAGGATTAGAGAAATTGGAGGTGAATGCTCACTTACAGTTTGAGGCATAGGAAGAGGAATGCATTGGAAGAGGAGAAAATTCACTTGGGTCTACAAACCTCAGAAGGGAAGCTAACAAGTTGGGGCCAAGAGAAGGTGCAGTCTTCCCAGAGTGGGCAGAAAGCTGGTATCTGCCCCATAAAGGTTCAAAATAAACAAGGCAAGAAATAAAGACCTGAAAACTGTTGCAAGGATAGAAGGAAGGGTGGGAAGGTAGAAAAATCATCCACCAAACTGAATTCCCCAAAGTAGAGCTGACTTATAAGAAGTGAAATAAACTCCTTTAAGCATCCTGCAGAACTGGAGATCCAACATAAAAGCCTCTAGTGATGCACATAATTGATTGGACATTTATGTTAGATTGTGGCTCATAACTTACATCCATCAACCTCACTTGCGATCAGCTCCAAGGACCAGGGAATCCGTGATTGGGAACACATCCCTATGAACCCAAAAAGTCCTTCAAGGGGAAAGACACTACCAAGGGGAAAGATGCTACCAACTACAACAGCCAGACAACCTCCTTCTGTCCCAAAACATTACAATAGTGCACCCAACAGCAAGGGATTTCAGAGGACAAATGCATGATGCATCCATTCCATCCACTTATTTTTATTAAAAACACCAAACAACCCCCAAGCACAAGCTGTTAAATCCCTTTTTGCTCCTCAATAGCATAAACACCTGCCCCCTGGCCATACCAGAGCAGGAAACCTATAGCAAAACTACAAATTCTTTATTCAAAATGAAACAGAATTCAAGCACTCGGGGAACAGGGTCTTGGCTTTAGGTGAATAAACTACACCAGCTTTGGCTTTTCTGAAATAACTGGTAAGATTATCTAAGCATTTGATCTAACAGATTTCCTGCTATAACAACAAACTTGGAATTAAGCTATGCCCTTGATCTCTCTTCCAATGGAAGCTGCAGTTTTCTGGATCTCTCACTGGCTTAGGCAGTTGGGAACATTTTGTATACAGTGAAGGCACATGGAGAAGGAAGATTTTTTTTTTATATATATACATCATTATCTAGAGTTGCTAGAATTTGGACTCAACGCTTAAGATGACACTTCCAGTCCCATGTTTTAAAAGGGACCCACATGCAGCAAACAAGAGTGTAAAAGAAAGAAAACTACAAAACAGCCAGCACAGGCTCCCCAGATACAGTATAAATATGCAAATTTATTTCTGCTGATTTCATGCCATAGCTAGGCCATCTGAAAAGAGCAAACCAAGTATAACCTTCCAGCCAGCTGCAACACAGCCACAGTTCGTCTCCCAGCACATCCTCAGGACAGGAGAAGCTGGAGGCTGCAACTGTCCAAACGTTAAATACTTGTTCAGAGACATCTGTACATGAGCTTTCCAATGAGATAACAAACCATCCTGCAAAACAGGCTAAGCAGTGCACTCCAGCCTCACAAGCCACAGTACAGCAGGCAGCAAATATGACTGATGAAGCTCATGGGTCACATTTAATACTGGGCCCACTCACCCCAAGGTCAGCAAAAGACGTATGCATCAACACACAAAGCCTGTAGCAAAGGCTAGGTTTTGAGCTCTGTTGCCTGCAGTCATTCATTCTTAAAACCAAGAATCAGCCCCGCAGAGATGATAAGTATGTAACGACTCATGCAATGCAAAATGAAAAGGTTTTCACAACATCTCACAGTCTACTGCAGTTTCAATGTTAGACCTGCCATCTCTATGGTTGCAATTTGTCTTTGCACTACATATAGGAGGGAAGTGGAAAAAAAAAAACCCAAACAAAAAAAACCCACAAAATAAACAAACAAAACCAGAAAAAAGTCACAAAATGGGACTACGCAACTAAAATACAAGGACATAAAAAACCAAGCTGAAGAAGACAACCTCACTACTGAATTCCTAAGCTTGAAATTCAGGATAGCAGCTCTATCCTTGACCCAGAGGAATACGCTCCCCCCTCCTTTTGTAGGAAGGCCCTGAAAAACTTTGGATTCTAGAACAAAAAAACCCACAGGTATTAAGAACCAGGGTACTGCTCCCAGCTCTCGCCACATGCCTACCTTCCTCAGACAACAGACTCAGCTGTGGCAAGGTAACCAAGCCCCTTATTAACCCTTCCAAGATCTGCTCCCAGTGTATTTATTTATTTTATTTTTTTTTGCAGTCACTCAGTTGTGATGCTTCTTTGCAGGGCAAGTAGCCTTAAAAATATTTGTTTGTTCCCTTTCTAGAGAATGAACCCAATGTCAGTAAAGCCCCTTGTGCTCTGCTGTCCAGGTGGGATAACAGAATCCCCTCCTGAGGGAGTTCAGTCTCTACTCTGCTTTTTTCCATCACTAAAATGTAAATTTATCAAAGTGAAGTCTCTCCCCAATCCTGATCAGTGCAGAGGCTGGCCTGACAGAATCCCTGAGTCAGGGGCTGAAACCTATTGAGTTTCCTGACAGTCTCCAGGCCTTCTGTACAGTTCTACCTCCAGCCTGCCACCACTTTCATCAGCTCACTCATCATCAGATGCCAAGACTGTGGTATCTTGGGAAGGAACAGTCTGAAACGGTCTTCCATTTCCTTGGCTCCTTGCGAGGCCACTAAGCAGAATTTCCTTTCAGCATTATCAAATTGAACTACTTTGATCACTTCAGTTATTTTCTTCCTGCCCTGTTTCGTTTCCCCCTTGGGAGTAAAATGCCTTTGTGCCAAATTGCTAAGCTTCTGAATGCCTTCACAAGACAGAGATGCTGCTCTCCACTCCCAAGCCAGCCAGAGGAGTAGGCTGCACAAGATAATCAATGTCTGGATGTGATTGGCACACAAATGAGAAACTCAAGTGATAAGAAGGATATGGAGAAAGAGATTTTTTTTTTGCTGAGTTTGCAGCCCCAGTAAAACCTTACTTTTTTGCTTGAAAGTTCACATCAGAAATTGGTCCATTCTGTCCATCATTTAAGAATAACTGTGGACTTCTTGGTGATGCTAATTAAGATCTCATGCAACAGCATCCGAGAGGAATACTGTATATCTCCAGGTAGCCAACAAATGAGTGTTGTTCAGCTTGACTGTGCTGCCTGGGCACAAAGCTTTCAACACAAGGGATCCTTTAGCTGGTAGGGAATACTGCAGCCCTTACCTGAGGCTATGTCACAGCCACAGACATAACCCACTTGCTCTCCATGCCTTCTGCTGGCTCCTCAGGTAGCGTCATGTCCAGTTTGCAGTCACAGTGCTTGTTTTTACAGTTATGTTCAAATAAGCCTGGACACAAGAAATCTAAAAGGCTGCTCAGCACCTGCAGTACTACAGTGCAACGCAGCTGTCTGTTGTAAGGGAAGAGGCATCTGGGGGGAAAGAGCCCTTCTCAGCAGCCAGGACAGGACTGCAGAATAAACCCTCTGAGAAGGAAGATCTTCATAAACTCAAACAGACATAGGTAAAATATTAATGCCATAAAATGGCAAAGGCAGAGAATTACAGTCAGTGCCTGTATTATGTTTCTTTGTCCTTGCCTTTTTTATACCACAACATAAATGCTCAGGTGTCTATATTCCAAAACAGAAAAATATCCACTGCAAACACTTGCCTCCAAAGGAGGAGCACGATGGATTGCATGCACCAGAGTTCCTCACCGCACTACTGAACATCCCCTGAAGGGAGGTAGTGAGGTCTCTCCCACCACACATCCATGACGTGCCCCTGGACTGTTCCCACGTAGGACATGAGTACAGGACACTTGGTCTCTGGAGATGAGTTAGAAGGGGCCTTCTCACAGCCATCTGCTGTGAGAAGTTAATTTTCATTTGGCCCACCAGCATGTAATTAAGATCTTTCATCATGCTGGCGAAGACTATGGCAGTCACTCTGTCTATGGCCTCTTACGCCTGCTGTGGTGGCAATGTAAACCACACTACACCTCTCTTCTCACCCTTTCCTTTCAACCAGTTTTGGAGCTGAAGCAGTGACTTTACTCCAGCAGCAAAGCTTATCCGTGGCAACAGGCTGTTGTGGTGAGATTGGCTCCATTTCCCACCTCCCCCCCATGCCCCCCCCCCAACACTTCAGACTGAGAACACTTCTGGGCAGCTACCACTGAAATTTCTTCCAAACAAGAGTTTAATTTGTGTTGTACACGACATAAGCCCCCAGCTGGAGCTGACCTGCTAGCATCCAGCTTATCTGTAGCTGAATAAGCAAAACAACCTTTTGCTTTCTACCTGTCAGGTCAGTGACATTGATTTCCCCTGACTGCAATGGCTGCAGATCACACACAGAAAAGGGAGAATCGAAAGTACACAAGTCATCTGGGGAGCTGCTGCGTGCCATGGGAAGTGGAGATTCAGGGTTGCTTTCCTTTCCCAGGTCTGCGTGACTGGCTAGTCCTGCGGCAAGCCCCTGGTGCCCAGCTGTCCACAGCTATTCACGTTTTCTCAAGACACATTATCCAGGATGGACAGAGATGAATAATTAAATCACTAGGGCTTGTGAAGGTGACATTTGGAATATCCGCAGAAGGAGTGGGTGTTGCAACTCTTTTTTACATTCAGAGTTCTGCTCCTTTTAGCCTCAGTCCATTTGCTGTTATCATAATCATTAATGTCATTAGCAACTTCTGTGTTCTGAGGATGCAGATGGCACTAACGTGGCCTGAAACAGATTCTAGACCATGGGCTTGGCTATGAACTGCCCCATCCAAAACCACAAAGCACCCAAGACACAATTCTCTTCCGACCCTCCACTGTGACCGGACTCCACAAGAGTCACATCCTCCTGGACAAGAGGCTGTAGGTTCACAGTCAAGTGAGCACTTGAGAACAACATTGGAAAGACTCTCCTCCACATGCAACCTTCAACTCCAGAGCTTTTGTGTTCTCCAGATGGAAAGAACAGACCTGATGGCAGAATCAGAGAGAGCTCCTCAGGGATGCCAAATAGTCTCACTGAAAGAAAAGTCCTAGTGCCTGCAGCAGGTATTAGATTCCTGTAAGCACGTCAGAAACCCTCCATTAACTGTCTCTTAATAAAAGTCTTCAAAGTACATTAGTATTAGAAAGGCACCAAAGAAATCCTTAATCATGATAGCAACTATTAGTTTGGGCCAGGGCAGTGAAATAGGTTTATTATATGCTGCTCTTCAGACGCAGTCTGCCTCTAAACGTAGAAAATGTCAATTAATTTATGGACATGGAGCTTTTATCCCTCTCCTGATAGCTGGCACATCCTCTCCCCATTTCAATTTGTTGGCTCGCTGTCTTGTGAAATTCAGCAGAAAAGATGCACGCAGATCACCCTGGAAAGCTATTGGTCAGACAGGGAGAACAGAAACTGCCTTTAATTGTCCAGAAAAGTATCTGAGCTCAACCTCAGCAGCCAGCCGTGGCCTGGGGAACTCAGGGGAGCTGTAAGACACACAGTTACAAGGCAGATATCATTTTGCATAGTGCTGGGGGACCAGCTTCAATTAAAGACAACGGCCGTCCTATAAAATTTGTAGCATTTATGGCCTTCTGACATTAGAAAGGGGAACCCAGAACGCTCACTTAGGATTAGGAGAGCAAACTTCATGCACATCCCTCCCACGTTCAGTTGCTCCCATCAGTTCATTTGAGTTATCATTATATTAGTGAACACACGGAATATCCCTTCCATGGACTGCCTGTCTCACTGTGCCTTTGTTTTTCGGGTTTTTTTTTCACAAATCTGGAGGAACCATGTGTAGTTGAAATATGAGATGGTTCAACACCGAAAAGAAGTTGGCTTTGATGTCCTTTCCCCCTTAATCCTCTTCAACAGTCATCTCGCTGACACCGGCTCTTACGACCCCTGCAACTGAACATCGCTTCTCCAGCCCCAGGGTTCAGATTAGAGGTCTTGACACTTCACACACGGCTGATGATTGCTGTGATGGAGGGATGCAAGAATAAGCAGCTGCTCATGCTATGAGATAGCTGTAAGCTACAGAGCTAAAAATAACAACAGCTCCCTGAGAAATAATGCCAAGAAGGCTTGCCATGACTTGGGAACATAGGTCTAGACATTGTCTGGTTTTGAGAATTATTTTAGTACAAGTTCCCCAGTTCTCAGGACTTTCAGCCTGCTCTGAGCACTAACTGTGTTTCTCTGCTCCCTGCTTACAGGATTACAGGGTGAACATCTTCCTGCGACAGCAGTGGAATGACCCGCGGCTGGCATACAACGAATACCCTGATGACTCTCTGGACCTGGACCCCTCTATGCTGGACTCCATCTGGAAGCCTGACTTGTTCTTCGCTAATGAGAAAGGGGCCCATTTCCATGAGATTACCACAGACAACAAGCTTCTGAGGATCTCCAGAAATGGCAATGTCCTCTACAGCATCAGGTGAGGTGACTCAAAGGGGAGAGCTCCAACAAGACGGGGGAGGGCAGAGTTAAACTCCCACTGTTCAAGCCTAAAATGAGAAAGTGGAGACTTTGAGCATGCCATTGGATAAAAGAAGCTGAGGGCGTTTAAGTGGGAGAGCATCCAGTTAATAGTGTCATAGCAATGATGGGAAGAGGCCTCTGGAGGTCTCCCATGCAACCACCTCCTGACTATTGACAACAATAGCTCAGGTTAGCTGCGGTTTTGTCTGGCCAAATTGAAATGCTCCATGGATGGAGACCCCACAGCCTCTGTGGGCAGCCTGTGCCAGTGTTTCAGCCTCCTTTTGGGGCAGTTTCCTTCACACAAAAATCACTGAAAAGTGAAACACTTCCTTATTTCCCTGACCAATATTGTTTCAAATTTTTTTTGAGTTAAATACAGCTACACAAGCTAAAAGAAAGAAAAACGTCATAAACCAGCCCCCTCATCTGGAGCTTTATATCCAGCATTAACCTGTGCTTAAGAGCAGTGGGGTATACAGTTTGCTGTTTGCAGGTCTAAGCACACCCTTGTGGGAGCAAGGTGCTGGAAGTGAAGATGTCATTCTCCAGCCACCCCAGAAGAAGAGGTTGGCAAAAGTGTGGAATCCTTCTGAGAAAGTGCCACCAGCTACCTGAGCTTCAAGTCCCAATTTTGAATCAGTAGCTTCCCTTTAAAAGAAAGCATGCAAACCACCATTATTTTCTTCACATTTAAAGAAGAAGATGCCCATCCAAAATGACTGGGCAGCCTGGCAGTGCTCTATCACACAACAGTGAAGAGCTTGAGACAGAGGCAAATTTTCCTGTGCCTCATGCCTCCCTCCAGAATTCAGGATCTTGGAGAAGGGTGGTACTTCCAAAAGGCAGATAGACTGCACGCCATGAGCTGGGCTGCCTCTGGGACAGCAGAGACCACTGCATAGCTGGGGGTGCTTCCACACGCCCAGGCAGTTCTGTCCTCAAGACCCGCCAAGACACAACTATGCCTGGGGAATTTATTTGCAGAAACAGTTTTATTTGCAGAAGGGAGAGAAAAAAATTGAGTGAAAAAGGGAGGATGGGAAATGCCTCCTTATATCAGCAGCTGAATCAATACATCTACATCAGAAGGACATGGGTCCCTCAGCCAGATGGTCACCACTCGCTGCTGCTTCTACAACAGGCACAAGAGTAATAACCAGGAAGGTGTTAGCCAAAGCATATTGAGATCAAGGGTTGGTCTGGAAGGAATCTAGCTCATCTCTACCTTTCTCAGTCCAAGGGCTTCTGCTCCTCGCTAGCAGATTCCTTAAGATCCCCAATGTAAAATTACCGGAGATGATATACTAACACAAACCTAAAACCAGCTGTACTACCTGAGAACTGGTAGAAGGCCATGAAAAGCTATGTTTTGAAAGCTGTAGCATTTCCTGACAAAAAATTAGGGAAACTGCTAAGGAGAGCTCCCTGGCTTTGTCTTAGCATAACTCTTCCCATTTATCCCTTTATCACTAGATCCAAGAATCCACCAGTGAAGCTGAACTAATTGCACTGAATTTCCCACAGGAAATCAATCCAATCCCCCACCTTCACTTCCAACCCCAGCCACTCTTTATTTTAAACCAATGAAATTAGTATCAAACTTCATGAACTTAAATAGGGAAAGTTTAACTCTATCTTGAAGACTTTTTCACCTCATGTATAATGTAAATTTGCATAAGGTACGCATACCCCATCTCACACTGCAGCTCCCAGTGGCAGCCAGGGGGAAGAAAAAGCAGCATGGAGCTGTAAAATGGAAAATAAACAATTTAATTCTGCAACGTAGACAGCCTCCATCAAACATCAAGGTGGTTCCAGTCCAAAGACCAGATCCCTGATGGCCAAAACAGTAAGAGAATTGCCATGCATGTTGGCTGAGCATGGAAACCTCGCATTTCTTAATTTCTAAAATTAAGGCAGGTAGTAAAACTGCCACCAGCAACTTGGCAGTGAGTGTGGCACAGAGTCCTGTTCCAGGGTTGTTTGCAGGAGCGCAGAGGGGGGATAATGGGTCACCCCAGCCCTGGGGCTGCTCTGCAAAACAGAGCAATGCCTCGGCAGCAACGTGGCTGAACTGATCGCTGTTTGCAAGGCAAAAGCTTGAAAACACTGCAGTTGTTGTTTGAAATAAAGAACTTTCCTATCATCTCCCTCATCTCCAAATGAAAATATAGGTTTCTTTTTAAGTACATTTTCCCGTGAAAAGCAAAAAGAAAGATGACATTCATGATGGAAGAACACCATGTAGATTGTTTCCAAGAGGAGAAACAGTCTTTCCATTTTGAAAAAAAATGTTTGCATCTGAAGTGCTTTACCATTTTCTAACTGGCTCTTTGCTACTACTATTTGCAACAGTCAAACTCTAGACAAGGCACTTAGAAGAAGGTAGACTTTGTCCCGGGGAGTCCAAACTCAGTATGCTCAGCTCTGGGTTCACCCAAAAATCACCCTTGAGGATTTCACCCCCTGAGCCCTCCCCAGCACACACTTGCCCAGCATGTGCTCAACATCTCACCACCTAGTCGCATCCACAGTCACCCCTGTTTCACACTGGGCAGAAATTTGCAGTAAATTCTTTTCGAGGGGCTTGTCTGAAGATCTAATTGAAGGCTTAACTCTCTGACTGATCGGAGATGGAACCCCCTGCCAGAGGTGCAATGAGGAAAACAAAGACAGCAAAGGCCAGGGGTGACTCTGCTACTGAGGTGTTTGCTTAAATACAGAAAATGCAGCTGCTTTCATGAAAAGGAAACTTGAACAGGTTGATTCTTTTTACTGTCACATCTGTCCCAACATGCCTCTGAACTCAAGCAGAGAATTTCTTCCAACATAAGGATTTAAGTTAAACTATCTTTCCCTCCTACTAAGTTTCTTATAGGGCTGATGATAGAAAAATTCAATTCCTGTCCCCCAGGAAATTCTGCTATTTCTACATCAAGGCAAAAAGCTGAAAAACCTAAACACTTGAGAAAACAACGTTTTCAGCATTATCAAACCAAATAACACAACTCTAGCTCTCTGAATCTAATCATTTAATATCAGCTTGTTGAACCAAACAAACATTTTGAGCATAGATATAGGACAGCACAGCAATATACCACAGAAAATGCAGCCTGCACCTAGTAGAAAAATAGAGCTTACGAGACAAAAGTAGAGGTCTCAAGAGACACAGCAGGAATTCAGGAAGATACAGAGATTCGTACTGACTTACCACAGGGCATTTTCCCATCAGAAAATCCTACCAACGTCTCTCTTTTCCCCCACAATGTGTGATCTTGACCAAACTTCACTATTTTTTCTGACGCAGAAATGTTCTGTTCAAAGATTTCTAAACAGGCCCAGTCTCTAGAAATGTATCTGGGGGGTCCAGAGGATGAGTTGGGGCTTGCTGTTAATCCAGACTGTTGTGAACCTGAGGCAAGAGATGAAGACAGAAGCAGCAAAACTGTTTGGCGTGGGAACTCTTTTGTTTGCAGAGTCCAAACCAACATTGCAATGAAACACCACCTGCAGCAGGCAGTTCTGCCGGGGGTGGTATCACAGACCCAAATGCTAAGCATTTCTGATGCTTTCCAACACCATGTGTGAAAACACAGGCAGGACAGAGGTAAACGATCAGTCATTCCCTCAGTACACCAGCATGTCCTGGGCAAGGTACCAGCCTGTTTGCAACTTTGGGTATCCAAGAGGGTTCATCCCCTCATCAGCACCACAAACTGTTTGGCATTGCCCTATGCTGTTTTCTCTCCTCAGGATCACGCTGACTCTGGCCTGCCCCATGGACCTGAAGAACTTCCCCATGGATGTACAGACATGCATCATGCAGTTAGAAAGCTGTGAGTCCTGTACACATCTGTTTTGACGAGGAGACAATGTGTTTTCCCTCTCCCTCTCCTCTGCCATCTCCCTCCCCAGCTGCAACCCATTCCCAGTTCAGCCTTCACTGGAGGCTTGCTCAAGAACCACTCACTCAGGATTTTCCATTCATTCAGCATGTGACATTTCCTAGAGAAGCCAAACCTTAAAAGATCCCATGAGAGGAGCCCTGGCTTGCTTGTATTTACATTGGCCTTTCACTTTGGAGGAGAAAGGTGAAAGTGCTTTCAGCTGCAAATGGGATTTTTTCTCTCTGGATGAACATTTGCCCCTTGTACATGTTGCTTATCCCATAGGAGGGAAAGACGATGAACAACTTCATTCAGAGAAAGAGGTCAAGTCTGAAAAAACAGCAAACAGCTCAACAAGCCAAATTCGAGAAAAAATTATTTATTGCAGACAATTCATTGCACACCATCACAGCTCCAGTGTGGGTTATTGCCCTGGCTTTTACCATATGCATAAGCAGTTCTGCCTCAACCCAAATCCCATTCATTACAGCATTGCTAAGGAAGGCCAGGATAAATCCCTGCCTCCAAGCACAGCTCTCTTCTACAAATCTGCCTCTATCCAGATCAGTATTTAATATGTTTCACATGGTATTTGTCCCCTCCTCTCAACAGTTGGCTACACAATGAATGATCTCATATTTGAGTGGCAAGAAAAAGGAGCCGTGCAAGTTGCTGACGGGCTGACTTTGCCTCAGTTTATCCTCAAAGAAGAAAAAGACTTGAGATACTGCACAAAGCACTACAACACAGGTCAGTGCTGTTTACCCGAAGCTGCTGGGTTCAATAAAGACGAATTCAGGACTGTGCATTTGCCAGAGTCTCTTGCTGTATCTGATGGCACTCTGGTGATACAAGACTTGTCCTACACACCTAGGGACAACATACATATAATACACATAGATATGTTGCCAGTAAACATACACATATATAGCAAATAAAAAAACTAATAGACACAAGTTTGTGGAACCCTGTTGTCCCCAGTAATATCTGCATCTGTTCAAGGGTGTTTGGTCTTTCAACTTCTTCTTTTATCTTTGATGCAAAGGAGCAGGAGAAATTTAGGTGACAATGGATATACTGCCAAGAGCTTTCTTTGCTCTGTTGATGTTGTACATTCATATTTCAGAACTGGGCAATAGCTGTTAAATTCCTCCTTTAACAAGACTCTGGTTCTAGGCAATGCAAGGGAAGTCCCCAGACAATAGCTGAAAACAGGAGGCTCGCTGTGCCTTATCAGTAACCTTCCATGTATCTCCCGTCATTCTCAGGCAAGTTCACCTGCATAGAAGCTCGTTTCCACCTGGAGCGGCAGATGGGCTATTACTTGATCCAGATGTACATCCCCAGTCTCCTTATTGTCATTCTGTCCTGGATCTCCTTCTGGATCAACATGGATGCTGCACCTGCTCGTGTTGGCCTGGGGATCACCACAGTGCTCACTATGACCACGCAGAGCTCTGGTTCCCGAGCATCACTGCCCAAGGTAGGGAACACACTTATCTTCACAGAGGGGAAAAATGTGCACTTTCTGGGGACAGCACATAAGTCAGCCACCACACAGATCCTCCTGCTCAACACAAGAGAAATTCTGCTGCCATTGCACTATTCCAGTTTAAGGGCATGCAGAAGAAATTCTAGTTGCCTCCTGCCAAAATTTTAGCAAAGTTGATATGACTAGCAGCAAAACTTCATAAGATTCAGCACTCACCCCAAGATCCGCCACAGCTCCCAGTAGCCAGGAGCCCTGACCTTAAAAACCCCTGCAACAACCACACATGGATATGCACACTACATTCTAGCTTTTTTACTCACTTGACCATCATATTTTATAATAGTACTGAATTTCCCTGTTATGAAGGGCTTCTGATATGATCAGACTGGATTACTATTTTCCTTGTACATAAACCATCACAACTGACACCTGGATAGATTAAAAACTATGGAATTATTGCTACTTAAGAGCCAGGAGCACTTTCAGTGGCCTGATAATATACTCATGTTAAATGAGCTAGATTTTGCTATCAAAGAGCCCATGTCAATCATATCATAGCTTGATCAACTCCTTCCAAAGACCTTGGCAGTCACATGTACAATGGCAAGCAAAAAGGCATTTGGTTGAAGAAGCCACCCCATCTCAGTCTCTCTCCCCAATTCCTAGGTGTCCTATGTGAAGGCCATAGACATCTGGATGGCTGTGTGCTTGCTGTTTGTGTTCTCTGCACTTCTAGAGTATGCTGCCGTCAACTTCGTGTCTCGGCAGCACAAAGAGCTGCTCAGGTTCAGAAGGAAGAGGAGGCACCATAAGGTAATACATAAAGCATGAAGGACACATCTGGAATTTGTCCCAGCAGAACATCACTACATGGTCAACTGAACCAAGCCACTAGCCCCCAGGGAAGCCCTCAGTATATGGTCAGATGTTAAGGAGGGTCACACATCAAAAAGCAGGGCTAACTCAATGAATTGTGTCTCTTCTAACAGACTGCTGGCCCCAGGAGTCTAGCAAGCTGGGTTTTGTTAGCTAGCCAAGTGGTCCAAGCCAAAAGGGTTGTTCTCAACAGAACAATTTCCACACAGCAATCTGAGTTCTCTTCAGAAGACACAGCGAGGGCTGGGGGGAGGCAGCCAGGGAAGTGTGAGGGATGTCTATCAGAGAACAGCATCCCCCAACA
The DNA here is from genome assembly GCA_018403395.1 of Gorsachius goisagi. Lineage (NCBI taxonomy): Eukaryota > Metazoa > Chordata > Aves > Pelecaniformes > Ardeidae > Gorsachius > Gorsachius goisagi. The sequence continues at coordinate 87,857 of BOSO01003939.1, forward strand.
AGACAGCCTACATTAGCCCAGAGGTAAGTGACAGCTCTTTTGTCTCTGTCATCTCCATGTTCAAAAGCATCTGCTTCTCAGACTAACTGCAAATTCCTCTCAGAAGGGCAGAGCATTATTCTCAGCTTTAGCCTCGCTCCATGCTTACTCGCCATGACCGACGCCAACCCTAGCCTGCATGCGTCACATAGACACACATCTCCTGCAGCCTGGACTCTACCAGCTTTTAGGCTGAGGTACCACAGTAAAAACTTCACCTCATGGGATGTACTAGAAAGAAACATAAAGGTGGCTGTGATCACAAGACCAAAGGCACTTAAAAATTGTCCTTAATTAACTAGTAGAATCAGGAAGGTGGTATCAAATTTTCAGCACCCAGCTTGAGAGGCTGCCCTCAAGGTAGCATTAAAAATCCAGTAAATTTGCTAAGAAAAAATTCCATAGATAATTTTGCTGATGGGAATCTCAGGAGAGCCCCTAGGAGACCACCAAGGTCTGCCTAATATATTCCTCATAGGTATTTATCTACCCTCTATTTTAAAGAGCCTTCTGTGATCCACCTCATCCAGAGATACCCCCATTCCATTGCTTCACTGGCCCAGACATTAAAAGTTTTTCCCAGTGTCTAACCTGTCCTACAGCAGTTGACAGTGCATGCTTGGAGAGCTGCCACCATCCCAAGAGACAGTGGGGTCTAAGGAGCAGGAATCCCCATTTCTTTGTAGATTTGCCTCTCTGCTTCGGTTGTCCTATCTGCAAAACAGGAGATCATTGTTTACTTGTCCCTAACCCAGTCAGGACCAGGGATGAAGAGCGTTGGACAAGTGCAAGGGAAAAGAACAGATAAGACCATCAGCACCCATTGGTTTTGTCTGGCCAGAGAAAGACCCTGCCATCTCCAAATCAGCTGAGGCAGTTTTAGTTCAGAAGATGCTTAACAGAGCCAAAGCTAAAATCTCACAACATAGGTGTCTCACAGCACTTTTCTCTCTCCATCTAGATTCAGGCATCCTGTCTCTGGATCCGTGCTGTTGGATGCAGATCACTGTGTTGATAAAACAATAAGGAGAAAAAAGCCACTAATATACAGATGAGTTTAAAAGATATTTGCCAGACATGTTCCATTGAACACAAGGCTGCTATTACAATCCCTGCCCAATCTCACAGCAATTTAATTGGAACAAAGCATAAACAAAAACACTTTCAAAAGCAAAATGAACAAGGTTTGCAGGCTCATCAGAAAACTAGGAGCTGACTGCAAATATGCAAATGGATAACGCAGCTGCCAAAGAACCTAATTGCTCTGTCCCGACATCCTGACTTGTCTGGGTAGCTCTGTCTGGTTTAAGTGTGACATGCCAAGCTAAAAACAAGTGAGATGTTGCAGTGGTCCATGCTAGTGGAGGCAGCTGGGAAGAGAGGTTTTTTTATTAGGTCTGCCCAAATCAAAACCTACTCACAGCTCGATGTGCCAGACAATGTGCCGTCATCTGGCATTAATACAAGTGAATCCAGACAAATCTGTTTCTTACTTTCCTCAGAGTTAGATGCAAGGTGCTAGCTTATTCCCATCCTTGACAGTCTTTCTTCCTCGGTAAAAAATAAAAATCAAATAAATATCTGTTGCCAGGTTTCAACTGGCCCTTTCCTTTTCTGAGCCATGTCTCACCTCCTTTCCTCTGGAAGAAGGCGAGGACTAGACCAGAAAGATCAGCTAGAGAGCTCTCTCCAAACCCATCACTCTAACTGTATTTACCCAAGGCACAGATGCTGGCATGGGGAGATGTAGGGCCCGTGATGGCTAGGGAGAGTTACTGTCCCTTCGAGGTATGGACCAGTCTGGTTAACCTTTGCAAAACTCTCCCTGATGAGCTGGAGCCAAGGGATGCTGGTCCCTGCTGCCCCCAGGCGCAGCCCCAGGCACAGCCCAGGGCTCCTGCCTTGCCCCAGGAGCCAGCAGCCCAGTGGGAGGGTCAGGAGTGGCCCCTGCCGCCTGTACCCCTCCAGGTCCCCATCCAACTGCATTGCCAGTGCCTCATCCGCAGCGCAGGTCCTGGCCACATGAAAAGTAGAACTCCTGCATCGCCTACCGTCAGAAAAACAGCCTTTTAGCTGAAAGATTCTCGCCAAGAGAAGAGCTTCTCTGAACCTTGACTCTTAGCTCACAATGTACCTCTTACTAGATGTTTAGCACCTGGACCCACCCAGCCCTGAGAGCAGCTGGGTCCTAATTTTTGGTGCCTCAGTTTCCCCGACCAGAGCACTGTCTCCTTGCAAAGTCATTGTTAGGAGGCAAAGATATTTAAGGGTCATCAAGTCTCAGATGCCAGGGACCAGAGATACACCAAGGGGACACAGCCAGAGCAGGGAAGAATTATCCAAAAGGCTGCAAATTTTCCTCAGCAAATAAGCCTGCTGGTAGGTCACACAACTCACCAGCTTGCTACCCTCCCAAAAAAAAACCCCAAAACGAAGAAGGCTTAATCTTATTTGGGTTGTTTTGCTTTGCTCAGATATGTCAGCGTGCTCTTCCTTCTGCTCTTCCACCCCAGCCCCCCGGCACAGTGCCTCCATCCCACGCAGCTACCTGCTGGATACGGGGGCCATCCAGAAAAGGCACTCTGCAAGGGAGAGAGGAAGGGGCAGCGGGGCACAGCGGGCAGGCGGGCTACGAGGGTCAGCGTTGGGGGACACAGCGTGGATCAGCCTCCGTGACAGATAATTAGTGCCATTGGTCTAACAATTAGCCTCGGTGACCACCTGTAGTCAAGAGACTTGGGTTTCGGACCCTGTCTCTGCAACTCCCTGGTTGTATTACTTTGGCCAAACTTAGTTTTTCCTGTGATTACATCCCCGTCTCCAATAAAATATGACTAAATTGTTCCAAAAAGCCTGCGAGGCCTTCACCAATACACAGCAATTGCATTTGCCTTTAGACTGGAAAATAAATTATTTTTCTCACTCAGTAATTGGAATTAGCACAAGCAGGCATGTCCTATCGCTGACCTGCAGAAGGGCACTTCTGTTCCTCACCTAAAAGCTGGCTCGTGGGGAGGGGCTGTGGGGCTCAGGGTCCCATGGGCAGGCAAGCTGAGGGCTGGGTGCACACTGCCTGCAGAGGGCTTTTCCTGGACGGGTCTCGGCGCCTGCGCATCCATGTAACTCTGTAGGAAATCTCGTGCTGCGGTTTCAACTACCTGAGTTACATGGAGCCCACTCCTTCTGGGCGAGCTGATACAGCACAGGCAAAGCAAAGAAGGTGCTGGTAGGAGAGGGGGGGAGGGAGAGGCAGAAGCAAAACAGGGGATGCAATTGGAAAAATGAATGCAGTCCCACAAACCATTCAAGTCTGTCAAAGACACCAGCGGGGTGGAAGTCAGTCCTGTTCTCCACGGGGTGCCTGGATCCCCTGATTTGCATCTGTGCATCACACAGCTGGCACCCCTCTATAAGGCTGATCTCCCAAGAGCAGAGGGTTTGTCCAAGGGCGCTAAGGTCGGGGCATGACAGAGGCATCTTTCCCTTGCAGAGCAGGAAGCTGTCAGTGGAGAGCCTTATAGCAAGGGTGCACTGTCTATATCTCATTTTAAGTAGAGTCCCATGCTGAATCTGTTTCAGGAGGATGAAGCTGGTGAAGGCAGGTTCAACTTCACTGCCTACGGGATGGGACCAGCTTGCCTACAAGCCAAGGATGGCATCTCCGTCAAGGGCGCCAACAACAACAACACAGCCAACCCGGTCCCGCCGCCGTCCCGCTCCCCCGAGGAGATGCGAAAGCTCTTCATTCAGCGAGCCAAGAAGATTGACAAGATCTCACGCATCGGTTTCCCTATGGCATTCCTCATCTTCAACATTTTCTACTGGATCATCTACAAGATCGTCCGCAGAGAGGATGTGCACAACCAGTGAGGGAAGGGGAGCAGCTGGGAGGGAGCGAGCAATCCTTTATATATGTGCAATAGCAATGCAGCAATGCATGAATTTAAGAATGTGGCAATATCTACTAAAAAAAAAAAAAAAAAGGGGGGAAGGGGGGCTGGGAGGGACTTTTAATCATGTGAACTGAGGGTAACAGGCACAGGGAGGAGAAAAAAAGCTCTTGATCAGGGGACTGCAGGGTGAGGGTTAGTTTTACAGCATAGGAAGGTTTGGATTGCTCCAGCTGCAATCCAAGCAGTGTAATATATTAATATATATTCATGCTTAATTATAATGCAAAAAGAAAACAATCAAAAAAAGATAAACAAAAAAAAAATCCTTTTTTTTAGCCTATTAACAGCTTAGATTCTCAAGTCACTGGAATGATTCATAATTCCATGTGCAGAAATGACCACAATTACGCTTTATCTGACTTTTGCTATAGAAAGGCCATACCAGTCAAGCACGTGGGGAAAAAAAGCCCTAGAAAAAGAAAAAAAAAAAACCCAAGAAAATCATTCTATGCTTCTCTAGGTTTTGCACTTTGAAAACTGGATAGACAGGGAAACTTAAGAAAGAGGCTGCAGGTTGTTATTTATTTTATATATTTACTTTTTTTAGTCACGGGTTTGCTGATCAAACACTTTGTGACTTTTGGATAGAGGAAAGCAAATACATTATCTCTCTCATCCCCATCAGAGAGCACCCAATGGGAAACCCGAGAAGGACATCAGGGCCTTCATCAGAAATCACAGGTACCTTCCATCCTTTTAAATGACCTGGTAGGATTCAAACCCAGGAGCCAGAAATACTATTCAGAACACTAGAAATTATGAAGGATTTTTTTTTTTCCCCAAAACCCCTTTCTACCATGTTTGTTTACAATGGGGGGGATGGAAGCGTTGGATGAGTTAAAGCAGAAATTACATTGAAAACAGGCATATTCATGCCTTTTTGCAACAGGACCGGGCAAATGGCAATATAGTCAGTAAGGGGGGAGGGGGGGACGGTGTGTACAGAGAGAGCGGCTCTTATTTTCAGACATTTCATAGCAGTAATATTAATAGCAAAGCTGGGCCGATGGACCCAAAACTCTATTTTTCTATCTATTTTGGTGCTGCATTTAGCTTTAACATGGACGGGAAGATGGAGCAGGCTGCTTTGCCCCTCTCTGCTGCTTGGCAGAGTCCTGGGGGAGGCTGGCACAGTTTGGTGGGGATAGGGAAGGGGGGGAGGGAGGTGGGAATAGGTGAGCAAAGGGGTTTCCCTTTGGCCAAGTGGTAGCACAGGTTGGCATTGGTGGTTGGGGTGGGGTTGGGGACACACACCAAATGCCTCCAGGGTGTTATTCAAAAGCCTGGCTCAGGGCTGGTATGGGCAAGTCAAGGGCTTGATGTCCCCCTTGCCTCTCTGGGACCCTGGGCATGAACAAGGCTGCAGCACCCAGGGTGATTCAGTTGTGTTCGTTTGCACTTTAGCAGGGCAGGTAAAAGAGAGCACGAAGGAAGAGACAATCAGTCTGCACTGAAGCACTTGGGGTCAGGTCTGGATTAGGCACTAAATGAAGGCAGAGAGACAAGTGACACCCAAAAGGTGTTTCTACTCTCCCTCCTCTCCCCTCACCCCCGTCTCCTGCTCAAGGCTGGACCACAGCTGACCTGGGCTGCAGACACCATGCTTGCTCCAGGAACAGACAGATTCCTGCTTGCAGAAGCTGCATCCCCCAGAACAGCTGGAGCAGCTCACAGCAAAGTGCCCCCTGGCGCTGTCAGGTCCTGTCTGAGCCAGGTCAGCAGCATCCAAGCCTGGGACAGGAGGTGGGAGCCCATGCTCAGCCATGGGTGCCCCAACCAGTGCAGCAAGAGGCAGCTATGGGAGAGGGCAGGGAAGCGCAGGGACCTGTGAGCTGTCCTAGCACAGGGTCGGTGCCAAGAGGAGGAAGCCCAGAGAAAGCACCAGGGCTCTCATGGGCTAGGCAGAGGGACACCCATCTCCAAGGTTGCCAGTTCAGCACCTTTCCACCAGCACTAAATACACTTTATTTAAAAAAAAAACAAACCACAAAAAAAAGCCAAAAACAAAAAAACAACAAAAACGAAGCAAACAAGCAAAGGATAAGAACAACAAGGAAAAAAGGGAGAGGAAAGAAAAAAAACCCTGATGGTCACTGTGGACTAGGGCAAACGGCAATATTTCCTAATGTTTTGGCACAGGCCACTTAGCTTCCTGACTCTCTGCACTGCTGGGACAGGGAAAGGTCATGCGATACCAGTGTGAACCAGTACGTCAACCCCTTCCCCCCTTCTCTCCCTTGGAGCAACGGAAAACTTGTGGGCTGAGGATTTCTCCTTCCCCCAGCAGACAGTGCTTTCCCAAGGAGGGAGATCTCAAGCTGTCGAGCAGAGCCGTTATTTGATGCTAGGACAGCTTTCCGAGCCTTGGCCGGAGCCCAAATCTGCTGCTGGCTCTGGTTTTGCTTGCTGAATTATTGAAATCTCCCTGCATGCGCGACGGACGGTTGTGCCAACCGCGGGTTGTGTGACTGTTTTAAACGGCACGTCCTTGTCTGAGATGAAAGAGCAAATCCAGGGAATTCCCCTCCCTGGGCAGCAGGGCAGAGGCTTGGCAGCCCACGCACCGTGGCTCCTCGTTCACGCAGCGGAACAACCACAGATCGCTGTTATTCGGGCAAAAAAGATTCTGCCTCGATGCCCAGACCTTGCACTTAGGAGTCAGGCAGTTTGGTTGTGGTTCACACAACTTCTAGCTGGGATTGCTCACCAGGGCACAGCCAGCTGCAGGGCTGAAGGTTTCCTTCCTGACTGGAGCTGCTCTAAGGAGTTGCCTGTAGCTTGTTAACAAATCCCATGCACCATCCTCCCACCCAAGTGAGTTTTGATCCTACATCCCTAGGCCAAGACTAGAGCAAGGAGAAGGAATACATTCCCACCTCACTTCATTCTGCTCCAGCTTCAAGAAGGGCCTCAAGACCAAAGAGGAATCCCATGTTCATCCTCGACCTACTGCTTGGAGATGCAGATAAGCTCACAGTTACTGCTTCACTAGAGCTCCAATGTCACTTCTTGGCACTGAGTAAGGCCTGAGGAAGGCAAATTAGGGACTAGAAATCATCAGAAAGATGCTTGTGTTTCCTGCTCATACAGAAGCACTTCAAGCTGCTGGTAGAGCCCATGGGAGTTTAGGGACTGAAATAAGAATTACACACTTACCAGTCTGCCTTTGCATCCAGTTCGGCTCCGCCAACCACTAGGCATGTTTGATGCTCACCATAAGCAGCATTATTTTCTCTTCATTAAGCAGCCAGTTTCCATTCAGGCCATTTTCCAGCCCCCAGGCTGCCTGCAGGGTGACAATGAGCAGCACTCGCGTCCCCCCATGAAACACGCTGGGGTCTTGGCAAAGGTCTGTGGTGGGATAGCTGTCCCACAGACGTCCTGCCAGACAGTTTCACCAGGTAGAAAAGACCTCAGACTGTCTTGACCTTAGGCTTAGGAGCCCCTGGCAAGTCTGTGCAGTTCTCAAAACCAAACATGTTTCTCCATATGTACTAGGCTGTGTTTAGTCTCAGTATTGCAACAGAATTTGCTTTGATAACTTATCTCATCTTCCAAGTAAGCTGCTTTAGTAGTGCCAGCAATTATACTTATTAGAAGAACGTATAGGATTTGATATTGCAGGGTAGCTTCCAGGCATATTGATGGAATTTAACTCGGTAATTGTTAGCTGCTGCTAAGAACAAGGCTCAGACGCAAAACCCCTGAATAAAATAGACAGCAGTCAGTCGGGCAGTAAAGAGAGAAAATAGGGTCCTAATTCACTTGGACTCTTTGGAAAAACAGAGCTTTATCCCAAATAATGTTATTTCCAGATGTTGCTGGAAATGCATCACTTCATGAGCAGGAATTATTTTTCCTTATAAATATAACTGTGGGGGAAAAAAAAAGTAGGATAAACTTACTATTTTTTGGTCAGGTAGAGGAGTTTTTTCCCCACTTCAATTCCCGATTAAAGCAGCTTTCCATGCGGGATCCCAGTACCATGAAAATCTTGAGCAAGGAGCTGGAGAGGGTCCAGGACAGACCAGTAAGCATGTGGTCTGCTACAGGCTGCAAGGCTTAGCCTCGGCCCTGGCAAAGCACCAGCTTGCCTTTAAACCCACGGGCAAGGTCATTCGCTCACGGGGCCGGTAGTGCCCTCATTCCTCCTGCCCTAGAAGCCGTTGCTGCCAGGGCTGGGGGACTTTGTTCCTGAAAGCAGCAAACATTTTCAGATGCTGAATATTCTCATGTCCTGTGAACAGTGACTTTATTTGTTTGTTTTCCCCAGACTTTTCTGGAAGGTTTTTTTTTTCCTTCTGCCTCCTTTGAAGATCTTTCATTTTAAGGCAAATCCGAGACAATTCAACTTGCGCTATTGGTTGTCCTTTATCTTGACTAGAATCTGAAGATCCTGCTTGGTTTCCTAATACTGATGGAAAAAAGAAGTATTTATGATATATATTTTTTAAAAAGGAACATATGAAGGGAGAAAAGGCTATTTTAAATGGTGTCATATTTTTCACAGATTTTATACAGTCATATTTTTGTACTTTACTACCATTCCTTAATAAAACATAGTTCTTATCCCTGTGCCAAAGACAGGCAATCCCTTTCAATACCCCCTTCCTTACTCCAAAACCTTGCTACAGGCAGCAGTGGATAGTGCAATATCGACCCCTTCTCCCTCAAAACCCAATCCTACCACCACGGCTGCAGGTCCGGGGTCACTGTCTGCCAGCTGGACATTGTGCATCTCCTGCCTGGGTAACTGCAAGCAGCAGGTCCTGCCCTGCTGGAGCACCCCACAGAGCTCAGTCTGGTGAAAAATCTGATCCCTTCCCTGCTAGAAAGCACCTGACACTCTCCCATCTTCTTGTCAAAGGGAGATGTAAGGGGTGTCTTGTGCTGCTCCTGCTTCAGCAGATTTCCATCATTTGTATGGAGACAGTATACTATTTAAATAGAAAATTGAGATACTTGATTGTTCTTCAGGCTGCTAGGATGAGCACCAAAGTGGAAGCTAATATTCATTAATTTTAGCATCTTCAAAATTACTTCAGGTCCTTTAAGTCTTCCCATCCCCTCATCTCTTTCTCCTCAACAATTATTTCTTAAGGGCAGTTGCACATCTCTCTTGCTTAAATTAATCTACACAAGTCTCTTAATTCATTCAAGTATATTGCATTTTTCTGTGTTCCTCTCTCTTCTTTCACCACCTGAACTTTCATTTCTATGGTGCTAAGTTCCTCAGCTCCGCAGCCTTTGAAGGCCCTGGCGCAGATAGGAGTCTTGGGAAACACAGGTCAAAATATGCGACTAAAACCATTCCTCCTAAGCAGGCAGGGTAACAGAGTTAGGAGGGAAGCACTCTCAGAGCAAAGCATGCATGAAGAGGACTCCTGGGGAACGTGAGGGTGGCCAACAAGGTCTTTTTTGACTGTGCTCTGTGCAAAAGCAAAGCAGTGTAAGTCAAAGAAGGCAGACTTTTTGGCTGTTATCCCTTTAGGGCTCCATGTTTTTCAGTGATCCAGCTATAGAGCAGCTGTTTATTGGACATCAGGTTGCTCTTATCCCCCATCTCCTTCTACTGTGGTGTGTAGCAGAGGGCCCCAGAAGAAATAAGCTGCTGGGAACCAGGCAACATGTAAGGAGCTGTTGTGTGTTTTGCACAAGGCATCTTCCTGGAGCTACTCCAGGCTCTGCCTGCAGCTGATGAGGAGCTGCTGGTGCTTGTGCCAGGCGAGTCATTCTCCTCCGAGAACTGCTGGGAGGAGCAGCCCACGGGTGATCCTATGCTGAGGGAACATTGAAGTGCACAGCCTGGACTGGAGATACTGGAGTCAGCTTGGTAATGGGAAGCACAGGCTGAGCCAGGTGAGGAATCCCAACCTGCAGTCTCCCTCGCAGCAGGCGTCCCACGCACAGGAAAGCTGACCGTTCTGTTTGTACGGTCTGGAGCTTCCCTGGTTCATCTCTGCCCTCACTCACTCTGTCACATTGTCCCAGCATTTTGCTACCACCAAAAGAGCAAAGCTCCTGGTACTGTAACATTGTAAGGGACAAACCATATGGCAGTCTATAAAGAGAGGGATGATTTCAGCACCTAGCAGAGGAAATTGCTGGTTAAATTGTCAAATGAGGATCCTGGCATCGACTGGAAAAGGAAAAGCAATAGGAGAGGTTTGTTTGCATGCCACATCACTGTCTTCTGGCATTCGAGGCAAGAGTCAAAGCTGGCAGCAGGAATTATGAGATTGTATCAAGTAGTTGTGACCATCAAATCTAGCAAACCTAAATTGCAGTCCTCACATGCTTTAGTGCCGGGCTTCCGAGTAGAAATTGTAAGGGAGTCTTATGTTTGTGATATTCCTGCTCCTGAGTCTATAACAGAGTGCTGGGTCCATCCTGGGACAGGGCCAGCAGCGCTGGAGAGGGGCTGGCCAGGGTTTGACCCAGGCACCACACAGGGAGAATGCATCCACTGGGAACAGGTTCAGCACAAGGGGATGTTGCCACTTTGGGGGAAGGCAGGGATGGCTTCGAGTTGGCTTAATCCCATCAGCACTCAATCCCATCATCACTGCTGGGGCTTGCGGGCTGCGCATAGTGCTGCCATTACTACCAACAGTAAGAAGCCAGCCACAAAAAGCACAAGGGAGCGGGACCTCAGCAGCTTCCTGACAGTCGTAGTTCTCAGCGAGGAGAGAGGACACAAAACCCCACTACCTGTTCCCAGCCTGAGGTTCAGGTATGTTGGTGCATCCAGTATGAAATCATCCATCTTTCCCTAGGCATAGGATGACACCACTGTAAATAAGCCATCAGCCTGGCTTGAAAATAGCTTTATTTATAGATTTGCCACTTGAATTACCTAAGTAGCTTAAGCCAAACAAGGACACCCTCTTCACCTCCCCAGGGCACTTGGCTGAGCCTGGCTGGGGCATGAGGTACCGTCATTAGCTACGTGCTCTGGCTTAGAATTGCAAGTGTCATTGCTGTGGCAAGTGAGTCAAGCTTGGCGCAAGCAGGGACAGGTAGAGCTGGCCTGGAGCTGCCACGGCGGAGGGGTGCAGACCTCACAAGTAGCTTTTGCTGCTAAGGCTTTTAGGAAGCTGGTTCCAGGATTGTTAGCACTGTAGCAAGCTGAAATTGTCTTCCCCATGGGTCTGTGGGAGGACACATCTGCCTTATTTAGGCACTTGGTGATACCGGGGCACTGCTGGGTTACTTGTCTGACATAAACATGAATCAAGCTTTAGGCTGCAGACCAGCTGAGCCAGCTGGCCTGGATTGAGCACACCATAGAATTTAGGCACTGAATTACAACTCCAGGGTCAAGCCTGACTCAGTCTTGCAGTGAGGACACCCTCACAGTCACAATTATAGGGGAGGCCTGATAGCAGTGCTGCTTAAATCAGCATTGCCCCGTCACAGCCCTGCAGAGATCAACAGGCCATGACTTCCAACAATAGCAGAATTGGGGCTTGGGCTTCAGTGTTTCTTGCTTGACACCTAATCCCCAAACGCTGACCTTTGTTGAACTAAAGCTATGCAATATTGAACAGATTGTGCCAAGGGCGGTGCCTTAGCCACCTCTCCTGGGTATGCACTTACACATTTTTGAAAGTATCCCTCATCACGGTTGCTTGTGATGGGCTAAAGAACCAACACACGAGTCCTGAGGAGCAGGGCCAGCTCTGGAGCTTGTGATGTGCCACAGATGGACAAAATTGTGTTGTGACCACAGCTTCTAGGCCAGCTCTGCTCCTCCGAGGCTGCAGTGTTAGAAGCAGCGGAGTCCTAAAAGTTCAGCTCCCCACCCAAAAGGAGAGTGAAGGCAGGGATCAAAGATGAGAAAGAGCAGATCAAGACTCATGTGAGACACAGGAGCTTGTAGTACTTACTCCGCACTGTGTAAGTGCAGGCACAGTTGCAACCCCAGTCCATGTGGTCCTCCTGGGAATTAAGGTTGAAATACAGCTGCTTGTTTTTTGAGGGGTCGGAAAGAGAATTCATGAGGCTTCACTTGCCCCATGGAGGAAAGGGGCAGTATGGGCAGTGTCACCTAAAAACAAAACTCGAGAAACCAGTAAATAAAGGAAGTGGAGAAGGGGCAGCCTCTGTAACGTAAGAGCAGTGCTGGAAATGCATCTCGCTGAGCAAGTGCGCGCTGTGGTGAGCGACTCTGGTACCTCCTTCACAGGCCAGGATTGTTCGTTATATTCCTGCATGTCCTTGATCAGATACATGCCTCACTTGCCATCAATCCCACTTTTATCAGGAAAAATTGTAAAAAAAATCCACCACACCACTAATGAATTAAGCTATTGGTATACTCTACCTTACCGTTTTAAGTAACCATGGCCAGTGCTATTGGTCACAGCAGCAGAGCTCAGCTCTACAAGAAATTCTCAGCTAGAGGCTGACCCAACAAAATCTGAGCAGAAGGGAGCACAAGTTCATTTACCTTGTGCTTGCCTAGGCTGGGGAAACAACTGAACAAGGGTTTCAGAACACTCTGCTCTGCCTTTGCCTACACTGAACTTGCACAGTTTCCTTTCTGTCCCCGTCTTCCCAAACCTGCTTATGTTTGCCCAAAACAGTTGTATTCTTCCAATTCCAGGGTTAGATCAGAAGCAAGCAGAGAAAATAAGCTCAGAAGCAGCATGGACCAAGCTGACAAATCCCTAAATTGACCTGCTCAAAGTGGAGAACTGTAAACAGAGCACCTCCACCCCCGGGTTGATACCCCCTATTCGCAGTCCTCGAGCACTGAGCAGGGTTACAAAACTTGGCAGGGCAGCTGAAAGACACACACATATCAAAACCATGACTGATGCATCCCTCCTTAAGTCTGGTCAAGACAGCAGGTTAATCTGGGGATCTGTCAGCTTCAGGAGTATCCAAATTGGAATTTTGAGGGGAAATAGACAGCAAGGTTCAAACAGCTATGTTATGTGAGAATGTGAGACAGGTACGTAAATCCACCTTCCCCTTGATGGGAAGAGTGATGTGTTTGTGTTTGAACTCTGCCTTTGAGCTCCATCTTGCTGCTCACTGCGACATCAAAGCATCTCACTGTACAAACCCACGCCGCGCTCCCTGCGACTGGTGGGGTAGGTCAGGAGACACAGGCCAGCTCCAGAGGCGTATAGAGCTGACAGACACAGACATTAAGGCACAAAGGCCAAGCGACTTAACTCACCACATACGCGTGGAATTAATTATCCTGGAAAATGCACAGCCTGGAGCATCTCAAGCATGCTGTGAAATGGAATTCATACGCAAAAAGATAAGTTTGTGTGGTTCCCGGGTCTGGCCATGACATACTGACAGCACTAATGATGGCCAGAGCTCACCTCTTCTTTCATGGACTTGCTGAGCTGCAGGATAGAGATGACTGTTTCAAAAGAACTGAAATGGAAGGCAATTGCGCTAAAAGCCATTCACACACGCGTTTGAGTTACAGCAAAACTTCAGTGAATTAAGAGATCTGTAGAGAGATGCAAAGATGAAGCAACCCACTAAGGACTTCACCCAAAAAATGGCCTGACATGCAAAGGTCATGGTGCATTTCATCGCAGTTTACCATTCCTGCAGCATCGGTGAACACCATTCTGCAAGCAGCCTTTGAATGCTGAAGATGCACAAGGTTTGTAACCACCCACACGAGACCGAGCAACAGCCATAAGCAGGCATAACATCGTTGTGGACAGTGACATTTTATGGACTGTGTTGCCTACTCACATTCCACCACAGTGTACAGCATATCACGCTTATTATATTAAATCTGAGATGAGGAGTAATGAAAAACTTACACATAAGTGACATAAAAAAGGAGGGGAGAGAATCCAGGAATTTCTCCCTTCCAACTGTAAACGCACACCCATTTACATTGTTTTGTAAATGAATTTATCTTTAGAAGAACAATAAAAGTACTTAAGATATTTCTGTTCAGGACAACCATTGCACATTTGGTCTTACTTTGGAGGGGAGATACACACAGCAGGAACACTTTAATCAAAAACAAACAAACTAAATACAAGTGGGAACAGTTCAGCACCCAGAGACAGTGCTTTCCTTGTGTCCTTGATAAACATTGTCTCAGTTTCCCAGAAGCATCCAAATCACTGGTCAAATCCCCAAAAATCTGGTATCTAGGAAGAACACCTCCCAAAAACTTCTGAAAAAAGCCTATGAAGCAGTGGCATTGTTTTGTCCCATTTTCTGCATCTCTCCCATCTGCAAGCTATTTGCCTGAAGAAAATCTTTGTTTCCAAAGCTTGACTTAAAGCTCATTTGTTCCAAAATACAACAGCGCCTTGATACTGTTTATACCGGGGACAGCCAAGGGCTGTGACAAAGGAGCTGGGCTGGGTTTAACAGCAGCAGTGTGAGATGTCCCTCTGCCAGCAGCCACTGTCCCCCCGAGAGGGCAATACCAGTCACCCCCCCGCTCTCTGGCAGAGCACAGGGTTAAAACAAGGGGTTTGTCAACACAGATCAAGACCTCAGCTTTGGGCAGACCCTCCCGAAAAGGGGCAGGACAGAGGACTGAGGATGATACCCTCTTGACATGCCTATCCACCAGAGCCCATTTATCAATGTTCTTTTGTAAATACTAAATCCAGATTTGAACTACGTCTGCAAATATTTTTTTTGTCTATGCTTGTTAAAAAACATCAGGATACAGATATTTTCTCAAGCTTGTTCTTAATGAGAAGACTGGCAATAAGACCAGAGTGTTTTCTTTTCATTGTTCAAGCTTATTGAGACCTCAGAATGAAGCAGTGGCATTAAAACTGCCCCAGTTTAATCAGCTCTTAAGCATAGGAGAGGCAGCTGCTGTTAAAAGGACAAAACTCATCTCTCCCTTTCACTTCAAATAAGCTTCTTTAAAACAGGCATTGAAATAGTTCTTGTTCAGCTGTTTGAGTTTTCCTCTTTACAAGGGGGGTGCTAAAATATCAGCACCTCACAGGAGATAATCAGAAAAGTATTGACAGGGTAAGAATTAATCACTGGAGTTAAGGTAAGAAGGAACAGTGAAGTGCTCCGAGTACCTCTACTGTTTCATTAACAACACAAGTCTGAAAGAAAATAACGGAAAAAAGTCCATGCTTATAAATTTTCATGCTACTCTCCCCCTCAAGAATAGAGGGGGGGACTAGAGAAATAGAGTGTGGTACCCATACTTTAAAACTTTAGGATGTAAAATTCTTCAAAAATAAAGTAGTTTAATCATGAAGTGCTTACATGTCTTCTCCCTACCACTTCAAAAAAGGGACCTGTCTTTTCTATATGATTATATATACATATATAAATATACACATACGCAAAATTGTTATGGCCTTACACTCCATTTAAGGATATTTTGCTACATGGGTCAGAGTGCAAAGTAACTGCTTCCTTAAAAGCAGCATTTTTCCATCATGAAGAAATAAAACTAACTTAACACAGTTTGCATGACCACACAGGAACAGTGGCAGATTATTTTTCTGGCTTGTAAAAAAATTTTAAACAGAAGTTCTATTTCAGCCATTTGAAGATGGAATGTAAAGTTTCCGCTGTTCTATGTATATAAAATATATTTATTGAATCATATATTCATTGCTGATTCCAGTTAAAAAAAATAAAGATTTTTCTGAAGTTCTCTCCATGGATTTTTAGTGCCAGAGGTTCCACGCTGCAGCCCACACTGCTGCTGCATTTGTGCTAACGTAACATTTTATGAAAATAAGGCAAAAGACCAGTTTTACTGTTAAGCCTTTTATTCTGAAAAATAATCTCTCCCATCTGTGACCTCCTGAGCTCCACCCCACAAAGGAATTCCTACAGCAGCAGCAACATCAGCCCTGTAGCACAGAGAGCCATAGCACGCAGACTTCTGAACTGCTCCGTACTGTTTCAGACGCCTGCAAGGCTAACAGAATTGGCCTTCCCTCCCCAGAATTCGAGATCAAGTCCAGGCAGCAGAAGCAAGTTTTCCACAAGTGTGATCAAGAGGGGCTGCATCACATCTCTAGTCTGTATAAGCCATCTCTAAGTTGCTCTGGTCTTTCACACAGCAGCAACAGGTACTCCAACAAAGTTCTGCTTGCGTTGCCTTTACAATACCCTGGGTATTTCAGTATCAGACACCAACAAACAGCAGTACACCCTATAGAGCCAAGCTATGCCTTTAATTCTCATGCAAGCTGAAACAGGTTCTGGCAAGAAGCTTAGCTGTTTGGGCCTAGGGTCCCTATAGAAAAAAGGTATTTCATGTATTATTTTGCAAGCTAGGACACAGCATTATTTATACATAGCCTTAAAATTCTTCAGTAGGTGAACTGACCTTAGAGACACCCAAAATGGCATTTCAGCATGTTAAAGGACTGCCACTCACACTGACTCTCAAAGATGGACATGATGAAATATCTTTCTTTCCACAGTCTGGTGCTTTGTCAAGTTTGAAATATCATCAGTGGAACAGCAGATCCCACTTGGCTTGGCAAGTGGCATTTTGTGACAGAAAATAGAAGGGCAACATCCTGCCCTTCAAATCTATTCTGAGAACACACCATTACTCTAGAATCTGCTGTCTTTAAGGAATAGTGGAGTTTGAAAGTGTTTTACTCCGTCATTTCATGTCTCATAACCAGGCAAGCTATTAACAAACCCCCTTGCCCCATCTTCCACGCAACATGCAAACAAGATTATCAAGACCTTAGGAGAGCAGTTTTTCAGGTTACCAGCCAGAGTAAGAATGATATTGCTGAGAAACAAAATAATCACAGAGATAATTACTTCCTGCTAAAGCATGCACAACTCAGGGAAACTGCTAGTGTGCCATGTGCTCTTAGCCCCAGGCAGCAGCATGTAAAGAAAAACAATTAAAACCCGCATTTTGGTCAAAAAATATTATGCCCCTCTGAGAGATGCAGAATCAGCAGCTGCAGAAATCAACTCCACATCTTCCTACCTGCACCCAGAGCCACCAAGCAGACTCCCAGGTCTAATGGGTAATCCTCCCATGTGGCACTGCTGCAGAATGTTTCTCATTCAGATTCAAGTCAGAGCATGCTGTTACCACACAGCATGTGAGCACACAGCCTGTTTCCTACCCGAGGAGTAAATCATCTCCGCAAAGCCCCATTTCCAACAGCACACTCACCACCTCCACGCTTGCCTGTATATGGCTAGTGTACACCCAGGAACACGGGAGCTTCAGCTCTGACCAAATTCTTCCTCAAAAAAGAGGAACCTGTAAAGAGAGCCCTGCAGAGCAAGCGATCCCTGCCTCAATCCTCAACTGCAGAACAAACACCTGCAGTCCTGAACACATAAAACTTTCAGTTAAATTTTACACAACAGCCCCATGCAAGTTAGCTGGTACTTGAAAGTACTCCAGGAGTAGTTTCTCCCTGCACAAGAGGGGATAGCTAAGCCTAGTTAGATGTGCAATGCCCTTAACCAAAGAAAATGCAGTGAAGGCAGCATCACTTCTGGTGGTACGAAATACAACTGTAAATGAAACAGTCTTATTTCTACTACACTAAGATCAGTTAGAAGAGGCCAGATCAAACCTGGCCATACAGGAAACCCCCATGCTTTCAGAAGGGCAGAGCATGAGGGTATAAGGATCATGAAGGTTGCTCCTGGCACTGTCCATGGGGCTTGCGTGGGTGCAGAAGCTGCCTACGACTGGTCTGACCAACTTTTCTCCTACTCCCTGCAGAGCACTGGGACATCAAGAGCACTTCAGCAAACAACACCACCTTGTCTCGACTAAAGCACGAGGTGCTAGAAAGGAGACAGTCCCATACATTTGAGGCATCCCTGTAGCATTGTCTTTCCAGCATTAGACTACCTTGGCTGTTAGAGGTTAGCCTTCTTGTAGCTGTTCTAGTTCATTGCAGCCAGCTGAGGCCAACTGAATCACAACTTCTTCACAGTAATCTTCACCATTAAGTGCAAAGCAGTGAAGACCTTAGACAAGAGATACTGAGGATTTAACAGCACAGTCAATGCAGAAACCAGGACAGCTTGAGGCTACCAGAAACTTTAAACAAAAAAGCCAATGCGACAACATTTTACAGCAGGTCTTTTCAGTATGCTTTGTATTAGCTAGTCACAGAACCAAAATGCACATACCAAGAATCACTCTACATTTTGTTCAGGATGCTGTCAACATAACTTGGTTTTGAAAGTATTTCTTTACAAGACATTCCGAGAAAATGTTATGTAAATATTTTATTTTGCCTGTCATCTTGGACAAGAACATCACTTTCTGGGTCTTTTATTATTTAACATATTGAGAGTATGATTCATATGAAAACAAGCATACACTTCACCTTATAGGCTTTGAAATTCTTCACTGACATTCCTCAGCTCTTTCTCAAGCCAGACGACAAGCCAGAACTGTCCAATTCCCACTACAGACATGGTGTTTCAGGCTTACAGGTGCATTTGCAGATTTGGTTAAGAGCTATAAAAAGCTTCTAGTAATAGCACTTTGATAAGTCTGAAGTGCAACCTGTTACTGCAGTTTTGGATTTAACATGAAGAACAGTAGAAAGCCAACAAATATAAAGAAAAGTCACAAACAACAAGGACAGAGTTCAGTGACAGACTTCCATTGCACACCTTCACCTTATGGTCATTCCCGATACAAAAATGCAGAAAGCTTTTTTAGTTTTTAGAAAAATACCAGTTACCACCACAAGAGGAAGCAGTATGTATTTCCAGTATGCTGGCTGTGAGAGAGTACACCACAGCTATCACTGTCACACCGAGCTCTCCTCCAATTCACTAAGGTATTTAAATCTTCAGGAATAGATTGTAAGCAAGTCAATCTGAGAAACATTTGTAAGGCGGGAAGGGACAAATGGTACAACACAACTCTGAAGATTAAGCTAAAACAAAACAGAAACCAAAATTCTACTGACATTTAGTATAACCAGGCTCAACCACTAGGTTTGGCAAGTAAAAGGCAAAAATTACTGTTCTGGAAGAGGTAATACCTATCTGCCCTTTGGGCAAGAGCAGCTTTGCTCTAGCTTTAAAGCAAGGAAACATTAAGGAGATAATACTGCATACGCACAGTAGTCATGTCAATAAACCAAGAAAACAGAAATAATGAACCCCAACACATACAAGCAAACTCACTAAGCAGCTCTTTCATATTATCAAGAGCTCTGAAGGTCTGGCATAGACTCAGAACTGCCATTTTTATCCAGATGTTTAACACCACATATTACAGAAATAATACTGCTTTGTGCAGCACAATCTCACAAGATCTCTGATAGAAATTACCCAGTTCTGTATTTTATTTTCAGTTTCATCTTCTTTAAGATGCAGTGAAGAGTGTTCAACATCTTTAACACCAGCACAGACAGGCACCTTCTGTACTTCTGACAAAAATGCCATCCATCCACCTCAGGTCTGGCAGAAGCAGGGGATGAAATTAATGCCTAAACTGCAAAAAATTACTCTATTACATATAGTAGTTTGAACTGTAGAGGATGTGACAGAAGTACTTCTGCTTCAGTTCTACTTTTGCAACATTTGTAATGGGACCTGCCCAGCCTCAAATCAAAGTTATTAAATTCTGCATCCAAAAAGTACTGTTTTCAATTATTTAAATGCAGCCAAACTGATGAACAGAAGGTGTTAGAAACTTCACCTCTACCTAGTAAACCTAGTGACTGAAGGAAGAACTTCTTCCCCTTGGAAAAACTCCAACAAACTCTTGACTTGATAAAGCAAATCTAGACCTTTTTTATTTTTATTTTTTTTTAAACAATTTGCCAAGACTGGAATGAGAGATAAATAGAAGGCACAACAATTTTGCTTTTTTTATACAAATACAAACTAAACATGAAAAAACCTCCCTATTTCAATAAAAAATTTCACAAGTTCAGGAAAAGTGTTTTAAGAGTCAAGTTCTAGACATTTAAAACCTATCCCACCATCCAAAATTTTAAAGTGGTAAAACAGTAGTTCGAATTCCTTTCCGTGATCATGTATCAAAAGAAAAAATATTCTACGGATACCCATTATTCCACTTTTACAGCGCCACAAAGAGAAAGGTAAATGTCAACTTTTCAAGTGGCAATATCTCCGGACCAGAGGATGTTCGTACGACCCTTAAAGGATAAATTGATAGTTTTGTTTTTCTGCCCTTTAAGTACTTGCCAAGTACTATGTTTTCCTACAGGCGGTTGAACACATGCACGTGAAATATTATTCCACTGACTGAAATGCACCAAATTCAGTAGAAAGGGGGGAGAAAAAAAGAAAAAGAAAAAATAAAGAGACATTCCTTTAGGAAAGACCACTGGTACCAAAAAAATCCAGTCCATAAGTTTGAGGTGAACAAGAAAATTCAGTTCTTTTCTTTTTAAAATCCACTTTTCCTAAAACGTTGTTCCACAAAGCTGGAATCTGGGACAAGGACTAGAAAAAAAAATTATCACAAAACCATAACACAAACAAAAAGGGGCCAAAATAGTATCAAACGTAGCAGTCTATAACAGGCTAGGGCCACATTCCAAGATACCCAAGGCTGAAATTCACAAATCTGCAGGTAAAAGGGTTTGCGCCACCATGTCAACATCCATGATGCATTCACTGGCGTTGCCCGATCCCCCTTCCAGCTCCAAATCCTGGCTTCTGGGACATTCCTCCACGTGGAGGCCCTCGAATCCCACCTCCCAGCCCCCCACGAGTGCCTCCAGGTCCACGTGGTCTGTTATCTCTGCGGTCACCCTCCCTGGCAGCTCGTGTTTTCTTCTCCTCCACATTCAGGCGTACCTCTCCCCTGAACATGATGGGCTGCAACAAAAGCAGAAAAGGGTACTGTCGTTAATGACTGACCAGTAACACTTCAATGTCAAGCAGATTTCTGCAACTTTGTCTCATATCCTCCTCTCCATGAAAGCAAATTAAAGCGTTTTGCAATTGTTTAACCAGAAAATGGCAACAGTCAAACTATGCATCTAGTCTTGTGTTTTACTGGAGAAGATATAAAAAATACGTGGAAGAGTGACACTTGAAAAGCAGTCTCAGGCTTAACACCAAGCATTCTGACACCTATTAGAAAAGGAATTGAACTACTAGCAGTAACCTACTTAACAGGTTACTGCGCGTGGTAATTCAGTCTGCTACCATGCAGAGTCCCAGTTGATTTTCTTATGGCATGAAGAATGTCAGATCCTCTCTGCCACCTTGCTATACGAGCCAGTGAAGTCTTTCACTTAGGTCAAGCTCAATGTTTTTAGAATTGCAGCAACAAGTGGTCACTTGATTGGGAAACCTCACTGAAGCAAGAACAGAGGAACAGGACTGCAACATCCCACAAACCTCACTGCAGACAAAAAGTTGAAGTCTGCAAGAATCCAAGAACTACAGGAATAAGGACTCACTTGTTTCAAGTTATTCCTGCAGTTGCATAACAAACAACAAAATGAAAAATGATCCATCATTGGCACAGGCACAATGCTTTCTCATCAAATGGAAAGACTAGCCATTCACTTCTCCTGAACTAACTATAGAACAGATCTAAGGATGAAGTGCATTGCCCTCCTCTAGCCATCAGCTGTGCTGGACGGAAAGATCAAACCATCATGTTACAGCCTTATTACTGACTCCAGTGTAAGCTCCCACATTTCACATGAGGCAGCAGACACCAGGTTTAGCTTCACTGGCTGACAGTCTACCAAAGCCTTTTAAACTCATTTATAGCAAAGCTTATCCTGGAAAAAGTCCTGCTTTTTCAGGACATGTTTGTTTAAAGCACTGGGCACATTTGCAAAACAATTCACATGGTGGATACTACAAACAGAATTTATTGCTGTTCAAAGCAGGGTAGATGTGTTTAACTGCTTTTACAGGACTTAAGTCTACATATATATAAAAAAAAAAAATCTTACTTCAGAAAGCCATGCCCATCCATTATAATTTAAACATTTCCATGGGCTTGCAGAGTGCACCAACTTTGAAAGCTTATTACACATTCAAAGCCTAACTTGGAAGCCAGCATCCACTCTCTTCTCTGGCTCCAGTTACACAGTGGCACAGTTCAACAAGTAAACAAAGGCCACAAATCCCTCAGCCGAGTGTGTCTTTGGCATTCCCTGGACATGAAGTCTGGCACTTGGCTCTTTGCTCTCTCTCCCACCACACAAGAACTTACAAGTGGACACTTCAGTTCGTTTCAGCAAAAACTCAGACATGCAAGTTTAATTCACTGGTGAAGGTGTTCACATATTGCTTGCAGCTAAGAAATGGCTTAAGGACCCACTGTCACTGTACTACTTGTTCCCACACCCATTCAGGCCAAAGTCAACCAGATTTACTCAGCCTACTTTTAGCACTAGTTTCAAATCACCCATTTTAGACTTTACCCTAGACCACATTGGAACTGCTCAACCCATGATAGTAGGAAAGCACTTAAGGAAGCAACATTATCAGCATTCCTATCTTGAATCACCAGCTCCCTGTGAGAGCTTCCAGGGCTGCTGGGCTTCATATGCACCAATGCATCAAGCATTGCCACAAATGCTGCTGGCATCCCACAGCTAAACATGTTTAACCACATGAAACACCCCAAGGCCAGACCAAATCTCAAGGTTTAAAAATCTGCATGCAAGCTACCTTTCAGTTTAAGAACAGAAATATGCTGGCAATACTGCTGTACAAGAACAAAATAAAGAAGAAAGGATGTCCCTGTCCGGTGAAAGCTAGGTTGTAAGCAAGCACACCGCACAGCTCTTATGGTGCATCCAGATTCATCACCTACCACCACACTGTACAGTCATGGGGTGCACATTCTGCATTAGCAATCACTAACAAGCTGAGCAGGTACCTCCTGCCTTTGTTAGCAGAAATACTTTTCAACCAGCACACTAGTACAGCTTCTCCTTTCAACCTCTTTGACAAACAAGATTCTACTTGTCCACAGGGTCAGACTCTCTCTACTTTGCCTTCCCGAAAGCTTTGTACTTGCTTCCTGTGTAGAGCTCAGCAACTTCCCACTGGAAAAAGGCTCTATGATGAATAAATTCATGTTCACCTAAGTTGTTACAAGCTACATCAATGACAAAAGATTCAACCTGTACAAATGCTGCACAATTCTGGGTAATAGGAGGGAAAAGCATCCCACCTACTTTAAGATGCTTAAGAAAGGGTGAAGGGTCCAAGAAAGGGACCCAATAGAATCTCTTCTTAGAGTAATCTGAAAAACATTGCCTGTTATTAACAGACCAAAATCCACTGACTAGAAGTTTATTTACCCTGCTGCTAAGGATCTTCTGAACTGGTTCAGGATCATCAAACACCACAAACCCAAAATTGGGGAGTTTTCCACCACTGTTGATGCGGAGTTCAACAACATTGCCATAGCCTGCAAGAGAAAAGCCAAGTTCTTGGGTCATACATTAGAATGCTCTCTTGACCACGTTTATGGCTGGAACCCCCAAACCCTGAGAGTACAGCAAAGCAACTAACTTACTTTGGAAAAAGTCTTTAAGTTCAGCTTTATCCACATCATGGGGAAGGTTCCCAACAAACAGCTGATGACTGTCTGGGTATCTCACAATCCGTCTAGTTTCCACATCACCTTGTTCACCCTCACGAACTTGGAACAGAAAAGTAAAACTTGTTTAAGAAAATTCAGTCCTCACAACAAACAAAAAAACCCCAAGCCATGGTAGGAATTAGCACCTTATAAAAGAAGCCAGAATTCACACTATTTATCCATTCATATTTATGAAAAGGTAAGCATTCTACACTAGCAAGTTTGTAACTGTGTGCTTTTCACCACCTGAGGCCAAACACTTGAGTAGAAACCTAGATACTTCAACAGAATGCTAGTGAAATTCAGCTCTAAAGCTTACCAGACATTCAGACAGAGATAATCTAAAATAACAGTATCCACAGAAGTAGAAAACATTCACTTACTGGCAAAATTAATGAGATTTTAAAAGCTTTAATCATCGCATTGCTTCCCCAAAACCATCAAGTAGTAGAACACAAGTTTACTCTTTGTAGCTTCTCTTACTTGGTCTAGGACCTCTCTGTGGTGGGATGTTTGTTCGTTGCTCCCTCACTCGCTGATCCCTTTGCGGTCTCTGAGGTGGAGTCTGAGATTCAGGCTTTGCCTCAGGGCGGGGCTGTATAAAGTCAAAAAGGAGTTAACAGGAAAGAATCAGACATAACAGTAGAGTTCAGCTTTTAAGAGCTCACTATCAAGCTGCTGATAAAGAACTTGAAAGTACAGGAAGAAAGTCAGCTCCTTCCACCTGTGACTAAACTGCACGTTAGCTCATGTTGAACTATATGCTAAAAGCAAACATGTCATTTGACTAAGTTAGACTTTCAGAAGTCACCCCATTCAGTTACACACAAAAAAGCATGCCTGCTCGAAGTGCAGCAGCAGTTATGCCGCTAGATTGTATTATATCAACTCATTCATGACAAAGCCTCATTTCTAATTTTTTACCACTGCCCATTCAGAAAAGTTGCCTCTTGTTAAGAGGGTACAATCATTTTAGATGTTAGATACATCCAGCACTCAAATGAACATGCTCTGGTTTTCCTCCATAAGAAACAATTCCTTTTCAACCCAAAAGCTAAGGAATAACATTTTTATGAAGTCTATCATAAAACATTGAATTTGAAAGTCTTTGAGTATGAGAACTCAGATCATAAGCAAGTAGATTTCACCATGTTTTTCCCCATCTCAGTTTACTGTCAGTCAGTTTATTCCTACCTGTGAGACTGGTACTTTCACAACATGGGGTGGTATTCCTGATACGGGAACAGCTCCACTGGGAGGGAGATTCTTACTGGTTACTGATGCCCAGGAAAACGTCTAAAAAAAAATTGTAATTCAACTCCAGATGCTTTTAGCCTTCTGAAACATATCTCTGATAGTACAGCTAACAGACATAGGATAACAGGAACAAATTTTAACCTGTACTTGAAATTCTGCTTCCAGCCACTAGCAGTTTCCCCACAACTTCCTTCAAATCATTTCAATTCAAAAGACCTAGTGCAATGGCAATGGAGTCACACTTACACCCTATTTCTGAATTCTACAGAGTTAAAATAGGACACAGCAGTGACCTAAGACCAAGTATCACATCGAAACCCAGTGCTTTGTTTAACCTTGAAGTACCCATTTGTCCACTTTTGCCTCCCTTGACACTGAAGGGTGACAAAAATCCCCAGGTAGAAATAAAGTGGCATTTCACCCATTTTCCTGATTCAGCATGTTGGCTGCAGTCTGTTCAGAACTTCCAAAGCTCTGTTTAACAAAAAGAATCTGAGCCTCTCACTGCTGCCACAGTTCCTACACCTACCAAATATACAAACCCTTACCTTAGCTCCTGGTATTTTAACCAACTGGTTTCTAGCTAGAATTTCAACTACAGGAACAGTATGGGACATCTACAGTTGTACAGGAACTAAATGGGAAGGAGGCAACTGGTCATGAGAAGACCAATTTGGGCAGGGGAGGAAAAGTTACAAAGCATTTAAACACTTCCAATTCTGGGTATTTTTCCTCTTGCCAGAGAGGATCACGCTCTGTAAAACAGAGAAAGTCAAACACATTGATGAAACCACCAGATCACAGAAAAAAAGACATCCACTGTCATTACCCTGGAGTCCTCTTGCACAGCTGGAGCTGGATCAGCAGGAGCTGGAGATGGACTCTTTTCCACAGTCTCTTCTGGAGCAGACTCCTCTAATACCGGCTCAGATTTTTCTTCCTGCACCTCTGGTTCGGGTTCCTGTTCAGGTTCTGGCTCTGGCTCAGGTTCTGCCTCTGCAGTTGTCTCTTCCAGGTGTTCCTCAATGTCATTACTATTAGCACCAAAAAAAACAAGAAAAAGAGGGATCCAGGTTTCACATTGTTACACTACAGAGCAGCAAAAGCATTACATCTACTGAAAATCCAGAGTCCCTGTGTTCAGCCTAACAGCACCTTGGTTTCAGCTGCCCAATAAACAGAAATCTTGTGACTGTCAAAAAGGAAAATAATGAGTAGCAATAAGTTCATTTGACCTGTTCTACAGCCAGTCTCTATCACACAACTTCTGACTTCATCTAATAAGATTGTATTACCTGACAGCTTGCTCATAATAAGCACCAGTATCATCAGGAACAGCCTCAGGTGTCTGCTGTCTTTCTTCAGGTTCCTCCCCTTCCTCCTCTGATTCTAAATGAAGTTAGAAAAGAAAAAACACACCACACACATCTTTAGTACTCTGTTCCAACACAAGGCGTCTTCTACAACATGCAGAAGTCTCTGCTAAAGAGCACATGGGAAGCACTATCAAGATGTGACATGGAACAGCCATTTCCTTGTACTTCTGCTATCACTTTGGTTACTCAGTTTTGACCAAGGTCATACAACATGTTCCAAATACTTCAGAGAAGCAGACTTATAGACTACAAAACTGACTGACTGCTAAAATAAGTCTTACAGTTCTTTTAATAGAAACAGAATAT
Organism: Gorsachius goisagi; assembly: GCA_018403395.1. Lineage (NCBI taxonomy): Eukaryota > Metazoa > Chordata > Aves > Pelecaniformes > Ardeidae > Gorsachius > Gorsachius goisagi. The sequence continues at coordinate 114,334 of BOSO01003939.1, forward strand.
GCCAGAAAAATAACAATCATCTGCATGTCACAACTCCTTGCTGCAGTGCAAGGAAGCTACAGGCAAGGAAAAAAAAAAACTTAGAAGAACATGGAGCTTAATGCTGATCTGCCTTCTCCAGCAAGATTTCCTCAGAGTCTGGGAATGGAGTGTTGACACAGACACAGAAACAAATACCAGTAGAAACCATCCAAAAATTCCCACTACTTACCCTCTGGAGGCTCGGTATCAGAGTCACCAAAAACCTCATCTTGGTAGCGGAAGATGTCATTGTGGACATAAAACTTGTTTGCAACAGAACCCTAGAAGCAAATTAAAGGGAGGAACAGTTTTCATTACATCAACTGCAGTAATGTAAAAACTGAAATAACGAGAAAAAGAGAACAAATCAAGCAAGTCATCCTTCCCACCTAAAATTAATCCAAACATGCCTCCTTTGCAAAATGTGTGTTATTTGGAGGGGGCGGGGGAAGACACATCATACTAGCAAGTCAAGCATGCATGGAAAGATGGGAAAAACACATATTAGGGCTTTTAATTCCAATAGCTCACAACACTGAAAGACTAGGAGCAAGAACCTTTTGGGGTCTTAAGTATCAATTCTCAGCTCCAAGTCAAACTGAAAAATAAAGTGATCTTGCAATACTCCTTTCTTCACTACCATTTTCAATTATGTGAACTGTTTTATTCAAGAAGAGGTGTCTATTTAAGAAGACACCTCAAATGTTAAGCCAATGCTTTATGTAACAAGAAAGTCTGGACTCCGCATCTTCAAACGACAGGAAGCATTTTCCTCTTTCTACTAGTTCCTTTCCATAAGAGGAACAGTTGCTAGGAGGGCAAATCAAAGGTAACTTTAAAATGCTGAAGAAAAAAAAGTATGCATTGCACATATCTAGTAGCCAAAAGTTAGGGTATTTACGACTGTAATTATGATATCCAAGATTAATATATGGCCATACAGAAGTAGTGTAATTTCCTAAGGAATGTGCAGAACATTGCCACTGAATTTTGTGGCAAACTACCTTCCCAGTCTAACCTTTCAGACTCCAACACATGAACCAGACAGGCCTCATTATCCTGACATGGTATTAGAAGCTCTGTAATAACACTAACTCTCAATACAGCATACCTCAGGTGCAAGTACAAATGTTTGCATGAATCTGCGCACGGGCTGCATGTTGTTGGAGAGCTCTCCCATCACCTGGACTACAACACCATCATTGAGTGTCGCATGGGCATCCACATGGCGAATCTTTGTGTGGCAATCCTTGAAGTTTAATGACAGCACCTTCTTGTGGATATCCTACAAAAGAACAGTGTACAGGTTACACTGCAGAAGCAATTTCTGCTAAGTCGGCTTTCAAAGAAAGCAAAACTGTAAAACACTGTTTCAAAATATACTTCCCTAACTCTAGAAAGTTTGGCAGCATGCTCTTTAAGTTCGGTCTGCAAGCAGTTTTACATGATGAACTTCAAAAATGGAAGCTTATTTTGCATAGCTATTCATGTTTACAGTTGCAGTTTTCTTACCCCACACCCCCTTTTTTTTTTTTTAACAGAAAGCACTTGGACAAAGGGGGGTGAATCACAGCTGGAAACATGTCTCTTCTCAACCACAAAAGTGACAAGAAGGAAAGAACAGTAAGGTTTAAGTACTTACAGATTGCCCATAGACTGCATCAGCTGGTTTTCCATTGGAATCCAAGCCACCATGAACATAGGAAGAGTTCTTACCATAAAACCTGTTGGAAAGAAATATTTTAACACTAAGCTTTGTTATGCAAGAACATTGCAGAAGATTTGGAGTGCACCATGAATAATATACTCTCAAGCAAATCTTCTGCCCGAATTACTGGAATACAGCCATACAAATCCATAATCCTGCTAGCAATCTGGGGCCAGGGGTGTGGGGGGCAATCAAAGGGGAAAATGCAAAGTCCTCCTGTGTAAGATGCAGCTTTCAGATATATCAGATACCCAAGCACTAACAGCGAAAATCAAAGACTCATAGGAGCTAGATGATCCAGTCCCATTCTGCCCTTTCTGTACAAGGTCCCTAAAGCAACACAGTACCCTGAACACCAGGAAGCTGAAGGCTTCCCCTCAAGTTATAGTTTAAGGCTTGAGCAAGGAGCAATGGTACTTTTTTGTTCACCTACAGTAAAGAAAGTACTGCAGGTAAATCTTCCATTTTGTAACTGAGGGACTACAAGCTAAAGTGTCATAAACATCATAGGACTGCATTCTGCCAGCAGATGAAAGACTAGAACTGAATTCCATGCCACATTGTAAACTTTCCTCTGACCTAAATGGACGAGGTCAGCTGTCCACTGAAGTGCAGAAAAACTCTGAATAAGTGCGTGCTCCTCAGATTGGAAGAAGGAAGGTTTCAGAAATTGCTTGTCTAGCTACTCACAGCAAAACAAAGCATATCTGCTAGAACTAACCTGATTTTTGAAAAGTAGGATACCTGACAAATGAGACAGGACAAACTTGTTCGGATAACAGATTTCAGTTTGCTGCACATTCATAATTTCTCCAATTTTCCTTTAAGAAAGAGCTGCTGGTATGACTGAGACATACCAATATATAAGCATACACTATTTTCAATGTTTTTCCTCTAGTCAGGGAGCATTTTATCAAGACAAAACTACAAAAATGCTTAAACAAACATTTACCCAGCTTTCATTCGTATTGATTACAAGCAGAAGTAGCAAGCAACAAACTTCTGATTTACTTTTTTCTTCTTTTTTTGCTTAGAGTACACGTATAGCAGCATTTCAGTAACAACTAGAACACAGACATTTAAAGAATTCCTGTAATCTTTATTAACCATGCTTTAACTCAGCTGATCAAAAATGAAAGCAAACTACACCCAGAGTCTGTCTTGGACATTTAAAAATCTGATTTACTGAAGTTCAACAAGCCAAGACATGATAATAAGCTTATTCATCAATTTTAACATACAAATTAAGAAATTCACACAGAAAAACAGATCGAAGTGGAGCTTTACCTGTGCAAGTAGTCAGGTGCTTGGTTCAGCAGAGTATAGTACTGCCTCACAAATTCCCGCCCGACCAGCAGGGGACTTGGCTTCTCCATCACCATTTCTTTGGTCAACTGAAAACTGAAAAAAAAAAAAATCAAAAGCTCCATAAAAACAAGAGCATTTCACATACCAATAGCATAAGCTGCATAAACACAGCAGAAAGCACACACCAAAACCCCTTGTAGTTTTACCACAGTAAGCAGTTTAACTCCTATGTTTCTGAGTCAGTCTTCGGTGCTGAGGAGAGGACCGCTGGGTACTAAACCAGCGGTGGGAGAGGCTGCATGGGCGAGGGAGATTCCCTCATAACATGCCAGCATTTAATCATCCTACATACCCTCAGTAAAAAGCAGGTGCCAAGCAAGTATGGTTCTTCAAGAGGATCTGCTAAGTGGCTAAGTAATTTACAGTCGATCCAAGTTCTACTTACCTCACTTGACTTCACAATCAGAATTAAAAGTCAGATGTTCTAAGGCAAAGCCTGTGCTACTGTATTAAGGGCATTTTTAAGAGATCAGAACATGCCCAATCTATTTTTATCAGCAGCACAGCACTCCTTGCTTATGAGTAACAAGCACCATAGAGGAATATCAGATTATATTAAAATTACCATGCTACAAACAAATGCTTGTTGTTCTTCCCTTGCTTCCACCAAACTCAGCAAGTCACCTCTCACTTAAATCCAGAAGTTAAAGGAATTGTACCACCCATACCTGGGCCCAGGGACAAATCAATCTAGGTACCTTCTACCTAATTTCCATGGATCTGTAAGTTATAAAAAGAAAGGCTATTCAGGTGGATTACACAATATGTGTATCTTCAGTCCAGGTCAATCAAAACCAAAGCACATTGCTGTGTTCTCTTCCTTTCAAATACTCACACACACACTGTTCAAACTCATGCAAAATAGGTTCAAACTGGTAGGGAAAACACATCAATACCAGAGCATATTTCTTGCTACCTAATACAGAAACAAAACTAGATTTTCTGTTTCATACTCAATTATACCAACAGCTAGCAGAATGGATGCTTAGCAGATACATCAACAGCAAAACTATGCATGATAGCTAGTTTTCCTGCAATTATTCGTACTAAGCCTTGTTCCAGTTCATTCAAGGATCTTGTTTAAGATTTTCATTACATTTGTTGAATTTCAGAGTAGTCATCCTTTAAATGGTAAGAACCAACACCAGACTAGAGCTTCACAAGACAGAGGTGACCTACCAGGTTAGTGTTATTACAGTGACAGTTTCAAATGCACACCGTACGTAGGCCTGCAAAGGAAGCTACAACCACACTGCTGGATGTACCAGGAACGCAAAACAGAAGCTTCAAACCCCAAAAAGAACATACAAAAAGGACAACATGGAAGCTGGTATTTTGGATAAAGCTAAGTCCGAATCAACCTGGCAAATTCCTTATATCTCAAACTGTGATTAACACCCAACACACTGTAATCAAAAGACACAAGGAAATGTTTATCCATACTAGTAGAACATACAGATAATATATCTAAGGATGTGATCACACCCAAACTCCCAGCAATGATCAGCATATGCACTGCATCCAGCTTAGTCAGAGATTCCTACCCTGGGAGGTATGCAGTTTAAGGTTCAAAACAGAAAATATAACTACAATGCTATTAATATAACAACAAAAATTGCTATCATTTTGCATGTTTTGATATAATTTACTCTGCTTTTAATACAACCACGAACACTTTTTCACTTTGTAAATTTAAAAAAATAAATGCAAAATCTATTTTTATATGCACTTTTCCCAAGTTTAAATACAGGGGAGAAAGATCTGACAGGCTCCAGAGGATGCATACACCTGAGTACCTGCTCTTCCAGCAGGAAGTGTATCACCACCATACAGCAAAATGTTACTTACATGATAACATGCAGAAAGGATAAGACCAAACATGACTTAGAACTGAAAAAGGCTTTTCAACATATTCAGAAGCTTTCAGCTGTTTGAGGATATTTTCAAGAGCTAACCGTGCAGAAAGTGATACTCCATGGTTGGGTCTGGCCCGCAGGAAGCGCTCAGATTCTGCAGACTGCTTTCGTTTTAGGAAGTTCCCAGTATCTGTGGTTTTGAATCTGCCTTCGAATTGTAAGCATAATGTACTACAGCTACAGGTGTCCAAGACCAAGCACAGCCTCAAGTGACAAAACCCTCAAAGATATGAGCTTCTAGTGCACATTAAATTAGATCCCCACAAAATATTATCAGATGATAACAAAAACCACCACAGGTAAAGTAAGGCTAAATTGTGGGTACCACTGCTGATTTCCTCATTAAACTTTGTTTGCTGTCAAGCCCTTGTGAAGCTCTATCATTAGAAGTGGCAGGACAACCTCGAAGAGTGGGAGTAGACAAGACCTACTTTTAGATCCAGTCTGCTTAACTGACAATGCAAGACTTAATTGCTCCACAACAGTTAGAAAACTTGCCTCTGTGCTGCAAGTTTACAGTTAGAAAGCCAGTCCTACCATATCTCCCAAGATCACTGTTGGGAGTATGACAAGAGCTCTGTATAAAGAGCAGATAGATGTTGCTTGTTCACTCTTTTTCTGTTTTGGGTGGCGGGAAGAGTGGGTACAGGGGGTGCATTTAATTTTTTTTGTAAAGACTAGTTTCCACTCAGATTCCAGCTTATGCTTATAGATGTCAACAGGCAGGCTTTCTACTCAATGCTGTTAAATGCCAGATCAGGCTCTCTTAAGAATTATTTTCAATTGCTTATAGAATATCAATATACAAAGCTTGACATTCTCACATAATGGTAAATTGTTACCTGTAGCAGCACTCAGATCTCAACAGAGCTCTTTCAGATTCCTCTCCTTCAGTGAAAGAGTCCTCACCTGTATTAACCCACTAGCACGTCATCTTCAGTGCTGTTCTGAGTGGTCCCAATGCTGTACTGAAAACATACTGAAAGTGGCTCATGCTGATTATGTTCTGTCATATTTACGGGCTAAAAATCAAAAGATTTCCCCACTACTAAAGGTGGAAAATCTATCAGAAATCACTTTTGCCATGGAAAGTCGAATAGCAGAATGCCTAGTTCTCATTAAGCAGATCTGAAATGGGAAAAACCTTTACATGACCTAATCAGAGGACGACAACAATCTGTTTTTACTCCTGCTGCACCTGCTGCTACACTGCCAGTTGCCATCTGTTCTTGTTCTCCAGCCAGCTCAACCTGAATGATCGAAGCCAAGCATCTCCAGAGAGAGTATTTGCTCCCTACCGGTCACGAGCAATTAATTACTCCACAATTCCTTGACCTAAGAATAACTGCAAGTATTTTATACTGCATTTCTACTGCACAGAGCATAATAGTACCAAATGCTTGAGCTGTCACTACATTACTCCTGATGGCAGCTTATCCACACATTTTCATGTCAATTGCGATAATGAGAAAAGGGTGAAAATTGACAGGAAAAGCTGAAAAACAGATTCATTCATAAACATGCATTCATATTACTCCATATATGTAAAACATATTGGGTAATTCGAATTATAACAAATATACTAAAACAATTCTGCAAGATAACTGAGCCCTTTCCTTACGCCAAGAGACTTACAGGAAGACAAATACCTCCTTTACAGCGGTTATCACCTGGCTGGTGGAAAATTCCGCCATCTGTTACAATACTCCTACTTGGCAGAAAATCAATGCTAGGCACTGAATTTGTAAAGTACGCTTATGTAAATTAGAGCCATTTATGTAAATTCTGTGTTAGCAAATTCAGATTTAGGTCCACAAAGCCTATTAGCATATTAGTATTCAGAAAAATAATAGACTCGAAGAACACCTAACAGCTAGCACTGGTTAGCATTTTCTCACCAAATTGCTACACTATGAAAGTGAACTAACCCTTGCCATCTCAACTCAATTTTTTTTATTTTTTAGTCTTAAATCAGACACGGAGTTTAGTCCGAATCTTGCTTCTACTTGACTACTTACACAAGAAAAATATCTTATGTACATCATGCCATGTTCAGCTCTCAGGACAACCAGTGACTACAGAACCTGTAGCCTGATCTAAAAAGCCAGAGGACTAGACGCCATTGAAATAAGACATGCAAGTCAGAAAATTCCAAACTTCACTTCCTGAAGTGTGTGGACATTTTAAAAAAAATCTTCTCTCAAGAAAACCATCAGTACTAACAGAAAGACAAGCTAAAATTTACATTGAAGCATATTCTAAACAGGCCACTGTTTGTTTTTAACGTTATCCTTATGCCTTTGTTCCCTGCCATCTTCATTTCCATGTTTTTGACTTGCATTCCAGTATAAGAAACAGTCTCCAAAAATCCAAAGTTACTACAAAGCACTACAGTTCTGCTTGATTGGCATACTACATAGCCAATGCAGGGAACAACCTTATAGCACACGAACAGCCAAAAGAAAGCATGAACTGCTATCAGGTAACTCATTTGATCCTACATTCCTGCCCATCCCTACAAGTTGATAGAGTTCACAGAGCACCAAAACAGTCACATTGCCCCCCCCTTTTAATTACAGATTTAACTGGCTAAGATATCCTCATAGAGCTGTTACACCATTTCCAACAACCTAATCAGCTTCTATGAAATATAATTCACATCTTTCATTTCTACAACTTTACCTCTAACTATAGAAAATCAGATCTGACAGTATGAATGATGGGTCGAAGACATTTTTCCTTTAGACCAGAATGTCAGACTTTTCATGCAACTTTACTCCCTCATTTTATGATCAATTAAAATTCCTTAACATAAAAAGGCTTTTTGAAAACTTAAGAAACACCCAGAGAATCTCACATGGAAAAAAGTCTCTAAGTACATCATACCACAAAGCCAGCAAACAGCAATTTTGCTAGACATTAAAGGTCTGGTCAATAGTTAATAGGATTGCGTAATTAAGTGTCATTTGGGATTTCTCCAAGTTGCTTAGCAACAGGTGAGCATGTTCAAAGCCACAAACCATTTATGTGTATCAGGGTAACCAGCACTAGAAGCCGTTACTACCGCTGTTTTTGACAAGAAAAAAATACTCAGTACAAATGAAATCATGAAGAAAACTCCTAATATGCCTTAATCTGTATCATGCCTGTTTGAAAGTTAAACAACAAAAGTAAAACACTTCCAGTTAATTCCAACTCTCCATACATTTTACATGAGCAGCATCCGCTAGTGCTGCTGACTGAGTAAAAAAAAAAAAAAAAAAAGAAGCTGGTACCTGTGTGAACTATGATACAAAACATTACAGAGTGAACAATGGAACACAAACAAGCTAAACTTGCATCACTAGGCAAATTCCAGTGCCTATCTCAACTGGGGATTTATATAGTTACACCAGCTTGCTCTCCAAGTAGGAGAGTAACGTAAACCTTTTCAAAGGTTTTTATTTATTATTTAAAACACTACGAGATACCAGATATGGCAAGATGCGAGACACCCTTCCTATTTTAACACAGCCTGAACTATCTGAGGGGGACAAAGAAAATCCCGAAACCCAGTTGTTGACACCAAGCCTAAATTATGAAGTGCTGAAAAAGCACCTCAAATAGGTGGGCAACCAGAGTCTCAAAACACTAACGTCCTTTAAAAAAACAGGTCTCATTAATTGCCTCCCACAGGATGCCGAAGTGGACAAAGTCACAGGAAACACTATCACAGCAACACAGCTTGTATTTTATACAGAAGCCATTACAGACAGTTGCCTGCCTGCAACCAATTCACCTTTTCTGTATTTTGACAGATTCAGAGGGGAAATATTCTGTCTGAAAGAAGTTTTCTTCTAATAGCACTACCTTACAGGAGGCAAAACACTTGGAAGCCAGAGCCTGAAAGCTGGGTGATGGGATAACTTATCCAATAAACAATAAAATATTTAAGATCAAATTGGAATTAGTTGTGAGGTCACCAGCATTCAAATTCTGATAGTATCTTCTCGAAACATTAAGATGGTCCAGAAGATACACGTATTCACCAGGAACTTCCAGAAGCAGGCACTCCCCAACCAAGATCTGAGCAGTGTGAAGTGCTAGATATATCATGCAGACAGAGCAGTCTTTATTAAGAATCTTTAAAACCAGCACCTAGTAAGTTTGAGGATCCAGATCCACATTTTACCACACCATTACTCACTCACTACAGCGACCAGTGCCTACTGGATGACAACCACACAACCTACAAAGACAGGCAGTGCCTATGTTCATGGGGTACTTGAGGTGTTACAAGGAGCTGGATCCTAAAAAAATAACCATACAGCAACTGGAATGCTGCATCCTTGGGCAAACAGCTTTCTCTGTGCTTAATTATCCTGATGCTGCAGAAAGGCTTTGCAATAACATTTCTGAAGCTCTTTGAGACATACTGATGAGGGAACACTACAGAAAGGCTAGACTAGACATTACACCAACATACGGATAACAAAAATCAAATTATAAACTTAACTAATTTCTAATCAAAGTATCCAAGCAATCAATCCAAATTTAAGCACCAGAAAAACATTTTCAGTACACAATTAAAAAATAATTCAGAAGTGTATTCCATGCTGCCCATGCTAGTACTGAAAAACCCCTCTGCTTGCCAGTGGCAGATGGGAAGCCTTACTCAGCAGCAATGCACAGCCCTTTAAACACTGTAAGAATACAAATAAACAAATCATGAATTGCTGCAGAAGAGCTGTCATTCTAGAAGTCAGCCTGTGTTTTTGCTAACAAACCTAAGTGTGATCCACAAGTTGATGGATATGATGGAGTCTGCCAGTTTGTAGACAAAATTCAGTGTTTCTTATATTGTTCAGCTCTGCCAAGCAAGAGAGGCAAACCAAAGATTTCTTCCGCTATTATTCAGAACTCAAAGAACAGTGACCATTTCAGAGAGATACAGTTTCTAGAGCATTTAGCTTAAAAGCAAACAAACAAAACACAAGGAAGACTATCTAAAGCATAAGTTAAGCTAGTTCAGACCAGCATCTATACCTGTAGAGTAAGGAACATTCATCTGGGGAAGGAAAGAGATACTAGATAACTACTCCTGTAGTTAGGAGCATAAAGGTACATCTACTGTCCAAAGACAAACAGCAAATTAAGTCCCGTTTAAAAGGGAAGGGGGGGGGAAAAAATCTCAAATTTTGGTATTAAAGGTAAGCGATATCACAAGTTCTCACCAAGTTGTTTTTCTTGAATTCTCCCCTCAAAACACTTTGCCTTCCCTGAGTGCTGGGCCTACTTTGGTGGGGGTTTGGTGGCTGGTTTTGGGGTGGGGTTTGGTTTTTTTTTTTTTCTTTCTTCATTTTTAAAGCCCCCTCAACTGGCTTCCAATTTTCTACTTTGTATCACACAATCATCACTTCTATTCAGCAACACAAATGCTACTGATACAAAGAGAGGGAGGATAGCATTTCTGCAGAAGCAGCGCAAGCATTTGAGTCCTCACTTAGAATTAGCAGCAAGAAACAGGTTTTATTGTAAGTTAATATTTGTAACAGCTGTCTTATGCCCATGACCCAGCAAGGGTCACCTTTCAGGAGCCAAGTATCTGGAGTTCCCCTTTAGACTGCAGCTAAGGTATTTAGCATTACTTTTTGGAAATTTCTGCTCTACTGTGTCACGGGAGAAAAATACTCAAACTTAGAAGATAAATATTTAAGTTATTTCTTACATTACAAACAGATCAGTGCAGAGTTTCACATGCAGTTTATTACTTACTTTTGTTTCAATAATGTATACTATAGACTTATGATGGGGGAAGTGAAATGTTTCACCTTCTGTTCTCAGATGTCTCAATATGGCTTTGCATCTCTCAACAAGTCACCAAAGTTTCCTACTCATCACACAAAGGAGATAGATTAGGCAAGGTGGAAGCTCTAGAACTAAACACACAAATTTAAGTTCCTATTACCTAAGACTTAATGGCCAAAACAAACAAACAAAAAAAAACAAACCACAAAGCACCAAGTTAGACATCTTAATCTCTGGTACTTCTGGATGCCCAAAAGGCAAGAAGAGAGCCCTGAACTGATATAGCTAATTTGCTAAATTCCTCTCACAGCAGGACTCTGCCATTAAAAATGGACTTGCACACCATCTCAGAAGTACAACCTGAAGCTTGATCAGTATTTGGGGATTTTTCATGAGACAACTTCACCTGCATCTTGCCATACAGGCCTGTCAATATTTTTATCTTTAAAGAACATATAGACAATTTGATCATCCTCCAACAACAGCTGCCCCCAAGACAGTCACAATAGTCTGTACCTGCACCGACACCTTTCTGCATTTCCAGAAGTACAGTTCATAGAATCATAGAATCGTCTAGGTTGGAAAAGACCTTTAAGATCATCAACAGTTCTCAATTGCTGGGAAGCTGTAACAAGGTATGTTAGGTAAACTGCTCCAAAATGAATGGAACATGCCTTATCCCCTCTCCTTTTTATACTGGAACAGTTCTGGGAGCTGCTCATATCCTGCTTGAGTTTGATAGAGAAGCTGGAAATAATCTTGCCACAGAAAAAAGTTAAGCAAGGCTGCTGCAGAGGGACTTGCTGTAACATTAAGCTAAGATTATCTGCCCTGAGCCTAACTAGTAACACTTCATACCATCACAAGAAGATAGCTATGCTGCATTTAGCATTACAGAAAAAAAAAAAAAGGCCCTTGTGATTTGACAGAAGTACAAAGTGAACTCTTAAAAATCTGAGTTCTCACAAAATTCAAAGTCTTGAGAATTCACAGAAACATTCCTACACTTTTTAATGTCCTAAACAGCCTTTAGGATATCTGATTTCTCCTACACCTGGGTGAAGGACTTTTTCATTTCTAACTGCACCTTTTCCAACCTCATTTATCCTACATTAGAAGTAATGTTTTTCTGTAAAATTAGTTTAACCATGTAAATTTCATCCCAAAGGGTAGTAGGATACCAGCAGTCTGAATGGTTTGATTATTCATTTTTAAAATGAAAAATAAGTTAGCTTTATGCCTATGCTGCGCTCTGGACTGCTTCACAATAAAGCAGATTAAACCCTATGATTTTGCCATTAGAACAGGTTCTGTTTTGACATCCAAGAGCTGCTCCAACAACTCGATGAAGTTGGCAGCAGGTCCAGTCATCTTCTCTTAGATCTGCAATTTTTCCATTTGGCTCCACCGCAGCTTCTTAAAAGTAAAAGGCAAAAGTTACTCGTAAGTAGTCAGAAGAGGCAGATTAGAACACCTAGCTACACAGACATTTACAGTGAAACTCAGTCTCACTTGGATTATAATCACCAGGATTAAAATTTAACAAAATATCTATTTTCTGCATGTCAAGCAACAGATACCTGTAAAGAGAGTCAACTCTTTCATCTCTACCCTTTTTAGCCACAGAGGACTCTTAGCCTTCATATATAGACTGGATCCTAGCACTTAAGACTGATCCATCATGGCATCGTTACATTGTTAGACACTTAAAAACAAAACAGAGAGTCAGCCTAATAGCGTAAGTGAAACAAGAAAACAGTACAGGGCAATGCAAAAGAAAATGGAAGATGGCCACCAGCATTTTAGAATGCAGTATTTCACATTTGCCTTAACAAGGAACCAGGTTCATAATAGACTATTTGTACATGAGTGAGAGCTCACAATCTCCTAGCTCTGAAAGCAGTATTCCACCAGCTATGTCTTTCTGGAAGAGGTCCAGACTTAATAGCAAAACTAGGACCTCAGACCAGTATAATGTTCACTGTCTGCAAAGTTTCAGGGATTCTTTTGGAGTAGCTGAAGATCAGACTTAACTTATTTTTAATTACTCAATGACGTGGCTGAAGATTAAGTCTATTAGCAGTTTCAGCAAGAAGTTAATAATTACCTCAGCTCCCAAGATTTTACATAGGCACCTGCAAAAGAGTATCCGTTCTTCTACACAAAACTATCACTTTCACCTTCAGTTTGTTTCAAGCACAGCAGACTAGAGCCAGGGTAGTAACCAGCACCATCCTGCCAGAGCTCTGCGCTACCTTGATTTCCTCTTTGATTCTTCATTCATGTTACTTAGTCAGACAAAAAGGCCCAGGTTCTAATATTAGAAAACATTTGAATTTATTATTCTAGTTTTTAACTCATCAAACAAGCCATTTATGCTGACTTTATGAGTGCTCTCTCAACAGGTACTGTTGTTATGAACAGAAATATCAATATGTACTTATAGTAACACCATCTTTGCTTTACTTTACTTTCATTAAAAAGTGCTCCTCTTGTTCACCTTACAATTTGCAAAGTGAAAAAGAAAACACTAGCTTTCTGAACCCACAAAGAGCTTTCTGTTTCATCAGGTGCATAAAGATTTCGTGTTTAAAATTAAGATGTTCAAACTTATGAATATCATCAATTGTGTTGAACTCCATTGATGCTGCTGTGCTAACATCAAAACAAACAGCAGAGCAGTGATCTTTACAGTACAAACAAGCCTTGTATGTTTTTGTTGCTTCTTAGGCTACAAATGCAAGGAGTCCCTACAGAAGATCCTGATGTTTACACCTGACCCATATACACAAAGAAAATCTTATCCACCAGGTCTTCTACCTTAATTATGTTTTCAGCCTTCAATTTAAGAAGTTCACACTTAAAAAATAAAACCTAGCAGAAAAAAGGTAGTTGCCTAATTCACACAGTCAAGAACTGAAGACTGCTATTTAGTGTTCAATGTATACACAACATTCTTTTTAAAAAAAGACCTTAAGAGAACATTTACAATTAAAACTAAGGTATACATTTGCAAAGGTTCCAATGTTGATTTGATCCTTTTTTTTTTTTATAAAATTATGCTTTCTAGCATGTTTTAACACTGCCTTTCAGGCAAACTAGTCCCTGGAACAAGTGATGCTATCAAAACATTGGGAAATCTTAATCATAAGGATGCTCCATGACTATTAAGATATAAGACTTTAAGTGCGTAAATACTTACAGCTAGCCTTCAATTTATCTGTATGTTCTATTCACTAAGCTTTTTTTTAAAGCTAGACTCACAACTTCACAACATTAAGTATACTGACTGAAACACACTAGGAAAAGGTGATTTCAGTTCACAGGATGAGAATATCCTACCACTGGTATCACAGACCTATCTTCTTAGAAAAATCATTAGGCTTATTCTTCACAGAGAGGGAATAAGAAAAATGAAAACTTGGCCAAAGGGAAGACTTCAGGAAAGGTCTGAAATACAGTTTTTGTCTGTCAACTTCTGTACTCCCTTCTCTTTACAACACCAACCTAAGAAGTCTTGTTAGCTAAAAACAATCCAACACACACCCACCACATTTGATCTATAGCACCTGGAAGCATTAGCCTTCAGAGCTTGATAGCAGCGTCCACATTTCCTAGAGCTGTCACTCCTGGCTGTGAGAGCACAGGCTAGACAAAAATAGCATGCACTGGAAACATGGCGGCTTGCTGCAAATGCTGCTTTCAACCAGTTGTGAAAACAAAATTACCATTTTCTTTGTAAAGAATACTTACTATATGCATGCAACCCTTAACAAAAAGGTCGCCAGTAAGCCCGTTAAGAGTTAGTAACACATTAGATCATCCAGATCAAGACTAAAATGTACCTGAAAGATGCATGGAAGCCTTTTCTCTGTTTTTTCTCCAGCAAGTATATCCAGGCCCTTCCAAGAGGCCAGAAAGTCGTCACGCAACCACTATTTCACATTTAAATCTTGGCTTAATCTCGGATCCAGCCAAGGTCATGCGCTAAGTCAGGGTAAGATACGTGCTCTCCTTCTGCTCGAAGGATGACTCCCTTCCTCTATAAAGTTAGAGCAAGGGAGACACCTACGATCCGGTACCCCAGCACAGACGACCTCGCTGTGTAAGCACCCAGTATTACTCCCTCAACCTACGGCTAAACTCTTGAAAGGGGCTACCTCAGCTATATGCCAGGCTTTGTGTCGCCTCACGCCTAACCCCCACCCCACTCAAAAGGAAAAAAAAAAAAACAAAAAAACCCAACAACAACAACAACAAAAAAAACAACCAGCGGATGAGAAGACGCCAGGGTCTGTAAAGCCGAGAACAAAGCTCGCAGCTCCACATCGCGACTCGCACAATGAAGGCCCATGAACAGCCGCCTCCCCCCCCTCCCCTCGCAAATAACGCTCACGTCTAAGTAACCGCCCGCCGAGCAGCGCGCCACGGTACCCCGCTCTCGCTTCGGAAGCCCCCGAGGGCGCCGCGGGACCAGGAGGTTCCTTCCGCCTGAGGGCCCCGCTCCAGAGTCCCACAGGGGGCTGCGAAAGCCCAACCACGGGCTCGGGCGGGAGAGAGCTCGCCACGAGGCGCCTCCAGGATCGGGCGGGCCTCGATCACGGGCCCGGGACAGCGGGAACCACCTCAGCGCCGGGGGCGCACCGGCAGCCCCCCTCCCCCAACAGACCGCGGCCTAGTGGGGCGGGAGGGGGGGGGAGGGGGGGGGCAGGAAGGCGCCTCGGGGAAGGCGTTTCAGGCCAGGCTCGGTGCCTGTGGCCCGTAGCCCTCCCCGGGAGGACATGACCCCGCCGGCGGCTCCCGCCTGCTCCCCAGGCCCTCCCCCTCACCTGCGGGCGGAGCGGGACAGGAGCGGGAGGCGTCGCTTCACCACAGGCCTGCCCGGCGGACGAGAAGCACCTCACGCAACGGCGTGCTCTACCGCCGGCTAGATATATCCGGCGCGCAGCCTACCCCAACGGGAGGCAGCTCAGCCAATCAAAGAACGGCAGTCGCCCTTGCTCGGATGCTAGTTGGCCCACAGCGGGAAAAGAGGCGGGCGGAGAGCTGAGAAGCAGCTGAGGCTACCAACCATAAAGCCTGGCTCCGCCGGGCAGTAAGAGTGACCGACATCTAGCAGAACCAATAGGCGATGGCGTTCACCCTGTTAGAGAGGGAGGAGACCTGCTAGATTTCCCCTTTAGCCAATAGGACGACGCTACCCGCGCTACCAGGCGCGAAGGGCGGGGCAGGCCTGACGCCGTAGTATGGTTGAGCCGCACAGCAGCGCCCTTGAGAAGGTGCTGGTAAACCCCGTTATAGATCGGGGCGGCCCACTCTGTGCGGCACAGACCGCGGCGGCCAATGGGAGAGCGCGGCGGGCCCTGACGGACAGGCCACCTCCGGCGTTCTTAAAGGGACAGGCAGCCCGCCACGAGGGGCGGTGTTCTGCGCCCAGCACCACCCCCTGCTGGAAGGAAGCTGACGGCGCCCAACATGGCGGGGGCTGGCGGGCCATGGTGTGGGTCGCCGAGGCCCTGCTGCTGCCTCCCCCAGCCCTGGGGCACCCAATCCCCGGCCCGCCACGGGACAGGGCCGCAGAGCCGTTACAGTGAACAGGCCGCGGCCTCCCCCCCCTTGATGACTGCGCCTCCTCCGGCTGCCCCAGCCCTGCCCACACCAGAGGTGCTCACCCATCCTGAGGCCTGGGCACCCACGGTCCCAGCACAACCGTACCCTCACCTGAGAGAAACCACCAGTGAGGGCGGAAAGTAGGAGCTTTTGATGCTAAAGGGCTCCCGTGCAGGGCTGCAGCCAAGGCTACCTCCACCAGGAACAGGCCCAGCCGCTCACACAAGGCAGAAGGCGGTGGTCACCATCTCCAGGCTAGATGGAGATGGCTTCCCCTGCCCGTCCCTGGGAGACCCCAAGCAGAGCCGGGAGACCTAGGCAGCTGCTTTTCCTTCACAACTTCTGAACAAAGCAGACTGATGGATCACCTGCCTCTGAGGAAAGCCGAGCCAAGCAGGGAAATTTCCTAACCCACCCTGCAAGGCCCAAGTAGTCCTGCAAAGGAGGAGAAAGGCCTTGGAGTTCACAGGTCCTTCCTTTACCGGCAGATGCTGGTCCGGGGAGCCTGAGGAGAGAGGAGGGAAAGGAAGCAGACAGCTCCTAGAAGGCCATAGCTTTCCATTTGTTTGTGTCACATCCCATCCCAAGTGTATGAAATGAAGCAGAGAGCTCCCAGAAGGCCATAGCTTTCCATTTGTTTGTGTCACATCCCATCCCAAGTGTATGACATGAAGCAGAGAGATATTTCACCCTGTAAAAGCGACCTCCTCCCCACCGCCATGTCCCTAAAACGCTGCCTAAAGCCCTCCCTGCTCTGCCTTGCGGCTAGAGATAGAGTCGGTGGACTGGCATGGGGCCATGGTCAGCATTAATATCCTTCCCCCACACACACCCCAGCTATTTATAGACTAGGCCGCATTGCAATCTGCCAGTTCATAAATCAGTAGCACAGACTTTCTGCAAAATTTAACATGAGCCCAGTGACCCAGCTCAACAGCCGTCCAAAATAAACTCCGCCAGGGGGACCCCAGGCATCTCTCCCCAGAGCAACAGGGGGACAGGTAATGCCTCTTTTATAAAAAGGTCAGCGCAACAACGGGGTCCTATGCACACTAAAACGAGTGGCCTCACTCTCCCCGTGCAACGGAAGCTGGCTAGGAAACTACATCATCTTCGGCGCAGTCATCCTGGCAGGGGCTCAGCCTGTTCAGTATCAGCACAGTGCAAGAGGAAGGGTTAGCCAAGGCCAGCCAACATCCCTGGGTGCAGCTCCAGCGGCATGGCAGCAAACTACCAGAAACACCTCGGTTATTTTTCCTGCTGCAGGTTAGGCTTCTTAACAGGAAGATGCTGAAACCCGGCACGTGGTTAGGAAATATCACCCCCCACGCAGCTCTGCTGGCTCTTCTCAGCCCTGACGTACTGCTCTGCCTGCTTTCCTGGTTACTCACAGCCTGCCAAAGTGCCCGAGCTGCTCCCGGGCCCCACCACAGCTTCTTCCACATCAACTGGAGTTTTTAAGAAAGGAGCCCATTCTCCTTCAAAGGGCCAAACAGCCAGGGAAAAGAAACAAAAAACCAATAAACCACGCCAAAGCAGACAGACAAACATCTTCAGGAACCAGCATCCTTCCTCTCGACTGACTCTGAAGTAGAGACCCCCCCTAAACCTCCCTCAGTCAATAATCCAGTCTACCAGAACTCATCTAAGCCAGTAAATCTCAAAACCTGAACAGGCAGAGAGGAACGAGCTTTCCAAAGCAGCCCAGCCAACCCTCGCATCGCCTGCCCCATCTTCATGACTCTTCCCACCTCCCTCCTGCAGCCACTCTGTCCCTGTGCTGACCCTTAGCCTGTAGGGCAGGCAGGCAGAGCACAGGCAGGGTGCAGGCAGCTGTTAGGGATCAACACCCGAGTACAAACTTTCTCCACTGCTTTCTCCTTAACCCTTTCTGGCATCTCATGCCTTCTGATGGCCTCAGCCTCACTCCCACCTCGGGCTTCATCCAAACCCAGACAGCATCGGTCCAGCCACGGCCCCAGTGCATCTCCTCATGAGGAGTGGCAGCATTTTAGTACCAGAAAAATGGGAAGAGAAACATAACTGGGAGAAGTGGGGCTGTGTTTCAGCAACAAATACTCCCAAGAATTAAATTGCCGTGCCCAAAAGGCTACTAAAAGCAATTTGGTCGGTGTTAATTAAGCACAGGCCAAAGAGGGTCTGAACGCCTGCATCGCACGGTCTAAGCCAGTTCCTCTCCGTGCAAACAAAAGCCACTCGCCCCAAACTCCTGGTGGGCTGAAACCTCCCCTGTGCAGCTGTCCCGGAGCTCACCGCCCTCCCTGGGCTTCTCTGCAGCTGACACCGGTTGCTGGCCCACGGGCGACCTCGCAAAGCCTTCTGAAATGCCGTCCTTGGCAGAGCTATGGGCTTACAGATGACGGTGGCCGGAATGGTTCTGCCCGTACGAGATTACCGAGAGGGGCCGGGGTCCTCCCTGCCCGGGGAGGCCGGGCGGTGTCTGCCCCGCCGCCGCCCTTGTGCGGGGAAGGGGCGAGCCCGGCTCCCCGGGGCACGGGGCGAACCCGGCTCCCCGGGGGACTGGGGCCGGGGCCCGGCACGGGGCCGTCGGACTCTCCGCGGCCCCGGGGGCGCTGTGCGGGGCTGGCGCTCAGGGCCCGGCCTCGGCCCGCAGGAGCCCGGCGCGGCACGGCCCGCCCCTTCCTCCGCGCTGCGCTGAGAGCCGGGAGCCGCCGCCTCGCTCCGCCATGCCGGTGGGTGCCGGGCCCGGGAGGAGAGGGCGGGGGCGGCCCATCGCGGCCCTCGGCCGGCCCCGCACAGCGCTTGGGCCCGGGCCCTGCTGGGTCGGGCATCGCGGCTGGCCGGGGCCCG
Source organism: Gorsachius goisagi (assembly GCA_018403395.1). Lineage (NCBI taxonomy): Eukaryota > Metazoa > Chordata > Aves > Pelecaniformes > Ardeidae > Gorsachius > Gorsachius goisagi. The sequence continues at coordinate 133,576 of BOSO01003939.1, forward strand.
GGAGGGGCCTGTGCGGGGCCGGGGGGGGGCCTGTGAGGGGCCGGGGTCCGCGGTGGGGCTGGGCCCAGCGCCAGCGGAGGCGGCGGGGCGGGGAGGGCGCTGCCTGGCCCCGGGCAGCGGGAGGGACCGGCGGCCTCCCCCCGCCACCGCCACCGGGGCTCGGGCGGCGCCGGGAGGGCCCTGCACTGGCACCCCTTCTGCCCCGTCCCTCTCCCACCGCCCCACACGCCGGCCCCCAGGGCACGCAGGGCATTTGTAAAGTAAAAATCAAGAAAATCCGAATTACTTCGGAAAATCCCAATGGAAGTGGCCGTTCCCAAACTCCCTTCCCGCATGTACTGTGCCCATGAGGGTTTTAGCCTTTCAATGGCGGGGGGCAAAGGGTGGTTTTGAATGGAAAGAAAGAATGGGTTGCGGGTAACAAAAAACAGCTATACTTTTCTTTCTTAAGGAAAGTAAAAAGCATGTGCAAGAAAAAGAAATTAGGATCCATCTGGTGCCAAAGGTTGAACGCGATGATTAGTGTTACAGGCAAGCATGTTTATGTTGACCCAGTATCTCTCACAAGTAGTGAAGATAACACTGGGGCCCTGGTGAAGGGGTGAAAAAACAGCACTAATGTTCCTTGAATTTCAGTTTTCTTAGTATTTTTATGAGTTTGTTGGGGATGAGAGGCCTTGTACATACACGAAGAATAGGATGGGCAAGCACCAAAAACCTTGTAGGCTAAGTCAGGACAGTGGGTAGCTGGAGGCAGGAGGCTCGCTTCTCCTGGGCTCCTCAGGGCAAGTGGAGTGACTCCGGCAGAGGCCCACAGGGATGGCAACCTGCGCTGGCCCTGAAGGTGGCCCTGCTTTCAGTAGGGGCCAGACAGTCTCCAAAGGCTGTGAGGGACAGCACAAGGACACCATAGGGAGGAGTACCGAGAGCTCGGTTTTGCTGAGGATCACTTAGTGGCATGTGCAGACCCTTAGGTTGGGATGATTTGAACCCATCTCCCCAGGGAAAAAGGCAAATGTGGAGGGCAAGTGCTCATGGTGCACTGCTGGCTGCGTCCTCCCTGACCCCCCATCTGCCTCTTTTCAGAAACACGAGTTCTTTGTGGACATGACCTGTGAAGGCTGCTCCAATGCGGTCACCCGTGTCCTGCACAGGCTGGGAGGTGAGTCAGTGCTGGGTGTGTGACAGCTCCGGGGCAGGATGTCAGTGCCCTGGGATCCTCTGTCTTGCAAGAGTAGTGCTGTGGATAGAAGCTGAAAGTGGCTGACTGGAAACCTTTGGTCCCCGCTCTGCTCTGAGCTTGCTGCTTAGTCGGTAATGAGTCACTGTGTGACCCTTGGAGAAATGTCAGGGAGCTGCCATGGCTGCAGGTGGCTCTGAATCACCAGGGCCTCATCCTGAACCCTCTGGGAACCACATTGGTAGACCCCTACTCAGGCTGCCAAAAGGAAGGAAGGGGGATGTCCTGCCAGGTGGTGTTCCCAAGGAGGACTGGGGTATCTGTGGTGCTTCCCTAGATGTGTCATCAGCAGTCACAGAGAAGAGCTGCTGAGCAGAGCATTTGGTGGTTGCCTGCACAGCCTGTTTTTAATACCACCTGGAAAATTATAACCTGTGCCTCCTTTGAGCTGGGATTGCCAAGAGAAGAGGATCTGACCCACACTCGCCAGTTGTGGGGAGCTGTCATCCTGCTCCCCTGGCCTCACTGAGTGAGAACAGCTTTCAGGAACCAAGTCGAAGGCCTTGCAACTTCTTCCAGACCCTGTTACCAGGCTGTGGTGATCCCACTTCCCCTGTGTGTAGTTGTCAGCACCTCTGTCACTCTTCAATGTGCTGGCCAATATCAGCCCCATGTGATGACATGGCAGAGCTCTCAAAGCTGACACATACCTACAAGTTTTGTGAAAATATGTGGCTGGATAGAGACTTCATGTCCAGTTCCTTTCACTGGGCTGAGAGTGGCTTACCCTTACTAGCCACTGGGAAATCCACATGGGAAACTGTCTTTTCCCTCCCTCCTACTGTTAGCTGGTACTGCCACTGAGGAAACCTGTCCCGACCCTGTCCTAACCCCTGCCTAACCCTAACCCTAACTCCCTTGTTAGTGCCTACCCATGCTAAACCACAGCACAGACTGGAGATTATGGTGGTTGCTTTAATCTCGGCTCATTCTAGTTATTGCATGAGTTGTGCTGATCCAAGGTGGGGTGAGTAGATTAAAGCAGCTGAGAAACACTGATGCCTGATGCAGATCTATAGGAGATATGGCTTCCTTCATACCATTGCTGGCAGAACACCAGTTTGGTTTTGCCAGCTGGTGGTGGTGGTATCAAGGTTTGCTGACAGGAGGCACATGTACATTTAACTGATGGCCTTGGGAGCACAGATGTGTGAGGGCGAGCTTTCCCCCTCTAGCTGTGCAAATTTTTTTCCTTGCCTCATAGGTGTCCAATTTGATATTGACCTGCCCAACAAGAAGGTGTGCATCGACTCGGAGCACAACGTGGACACCCTCTTGGAAACCCTGAAGAAGACTGGGAAAAATGCTTCCTACCTTGGGGAGAAGTCCGCGCAGTAGCCTTGCCTGGTGTGAGGAGGCTAGGTATATACCAGGTGTATGAAATGCTGAAGAGAGAGATCTGAGCTTTTTCCAGCTATCCCAGTAAAACAAGCTGCTTCCTGGAAAGCACAAAGTAGGAAAGACCTGCAGGTCCAGCTTCAGCAAGCCCCTTATATGGGAGAAGCAGCTGGACCACATACAGCCAGCACCATTTCTGTGTGGGACTCCTTAGCTACTCTGGCAAAGCCCATGTCATCCCAACCATGGCTGTAGTGGAGAGGCAGGACACAGCCTCTGTGCTATTCCCAGGTGAACCTAGAATTTGCCAGAGCATATCATGCATGAAAACAAACCCCAAAGGCATTCACCAGCTGACCAGAGAGAGTGGTGGCCCTCAGCAATACCAGGGAGGGCAATGGGACACAAAGACCCGTGTGGGTACAGGATGCAGGAGGGTGGTTGCTAGCACAAGGACCTCCAACATCTGATTCTGTTGATACCGCTGTTAATCCTCCACTAAACTTGAGGATGGAAAACGAGCAGCACCCTGCTACCCTCATGGACATAAAATGTTGGGTTTCAGAAGAGCTCCCAGGCCACACAGTTCCGGGCCAACTGAACACGTATCCCAAAGATAATCTGATTGTTGCAGCCTGTCTATTTTCCTAGAGTCCCAGCATTATGAGGACATGTACAAAACTCTTTCCAGACTGTGAAATGTTTTTGCAGGCAGGGTTCATTTTCAGTGGCAAAGAACGAAGTGGGAGGAGAGGGCTGCCCACTCGCTGCATGTACTGTTCTTTAGTGCCCAAGATTATTATATTGCATGTCTTAAGAGCTTGTTTCTGTCAGTGGAGCTTTCTAATCCAATGACATTGTTTTAAAATGCTCTAGTTTGATCATGACAAATACCCAGCACAGATGCGCTGAAACCAGTTCATGCTGATTTAATTCCCAGTCAGTAAATTAAATCAGGGATTTACACCAGCAGGAATTAAACTGATAGAAGAAAGAGTTGAGCTGATACCTATGTGTGTGTGCAATAGATCTGCATTGTTTTAATAGACTGATTTAACATTTAAAATCTGCAATTTGTATCATTTGAGCAAGTTCTCAATACTACTTAGAAATTGATTAAAATCGTAGCTTTAATCAAGTAACATTGCTGTTTAAAACAGAGAGAAACGTGGTTTGAACTGATTAGTGCCTCAAATAGTTTTTAGCTCATAGTATTGACTGCAAGAGCTGTTTTCAACTTGCAGGGACTTGTGGACTGCGTCTCAAATGCCTACAAAAGTTAACCATTACAGCAAAGCCAGTCCCAAATAATGTGGATGTGTCCCTTTTTTCCCTGGCCCTGGGTCCTCACCACTTTCCTTATATCACATCAAGGCAGCTGAGGAGTCAGGTCAGCTGGCCGACCTGGCAGAACATTTCTCTCAATGCTTTTGTTTTCCTGTTGGATTTTAACTGAAGCTATTTGACTTACCCAAGGATCGTAAGATCCAAAACAAAGGAGAGGGGTGGGTGGCCTGCCCTTGCTAGTACTTTGCTGCTAAATCGCTTTAGCTGTCATGGGAAAAACCACTTAAATCTATTAAGTTTTACAGCACATTTCCCTCCATACGTCTGTAAAGGAGGGAGGGAAGTTGCAGATCCCTGGCATAGAGCTCAGGTGGATGGCTTTCCTTTGGCTTGTGACCGGCAGAGGGCATCTTTGTATAACGTTAGCTCCTCTGTGCCTTGGTATTTTTTTCGTTTATTTAATTTATTTATGTGTTTGTTTATTTATTTATTTTTCAGGAACTCAAACATGACCTCAGCAAAAAGATGGCTTAACTGTTTGCATATCTCCCAACTTGCTCTGTCATTTGGCCTTTACTACCCTGCCAGATGTTGGAAAGCAGAGGGCTGGCAGGAGGAAACAGCTGCATCTTGGGCTTTAAAATTGGAAAAATCTAGAGGAGGAAGTTACATGCTGTTTCTAGTCCCACAGTAAATCGAGGTGCTGCTTCTATCTTTCAGTGCATGTCTATGTGTCTTGTGTGTCTCGTACTGCTTTAAGTGGTTTTCTGTAAAAGAGGTGGCTCTTAGGGAAACTACCCATTACACGCAAGTCAGGTCTCCCTGGAAATTGCGGCTATCTTTAGAAGTTGACTGCAACCTCTGCCTGAGGGACACGTCTCAGGAGAACTGAGCCTGAATGTCACTTAGATTCAGGGAATCCGTGTCTCGGCAGATGTCTCTCCATCACAGAACAGACAGACTTTCCATTTGGAATGCAAGTGCTGGGAAGAAGGGACTCTTGCAGCCCCTTTAAGTCAAGGATAACCAAGGGTCCTTTTGAGCTAGATGGGGCCATGAGGCAGAAGTCACTGGACCCCAGCAACATGATTGAGCTCACAGGCCAACCACGTTGCAAGTAGGAGCAGGGAACACAGGCTTTTTAGAGAGCTTCATGACCATATAAATGTGAGGAATAATTCTGGATCCTCAGCCCAGCTCAAGACACCTGGATCAGTCCCTTCCCCTGGCAAGTGTTCCTCATGCCCCCTTCCCTGCCCACCTACACAATTTCAACGACATAGGCAATACCATCATGGGGTCCTGGTGCTGGACAGGGTCCCGGGTGCTGCGTGCACGCACAGGCACAGTAGGAGAACGCCTGTGCTGATGAGAAATGCAGAAGGGGTGAAGGAGGGACAGGGGTGTGGGAATTTCTCCAAGGTCTCTTATTTCTCAGCCCAGGGACCAGTGTTACGGGCTATACTGTTGATTTGCCCACCTCCCAGCCATTTAAGTCAGGTTTTCAGCCCAGTGAAAAGATTGTATGTGTCTGTCCCAGTCTGCTGTCTCTTGTTTCACCTGGGGGATGTCTGCCGTGCCTACCAGTCACATGTGACTTGTTTTACAGAGAGGAAAACCAACTAAAGTTTGAAGGAAAAGGTTACTATATATTTAAGAGATTTTTCATACTTGTACATTGAGATTATTTTTTACATAATTGCCATTTATTCTTTCCTAAAGAGGTTTAGTACTTTCAAGTCCTTCTTTACCATTGATCTACAGCACAATTAATTGCTATGGGTGCACTTGCAGGGGCTGGAGACACTTAGCAGAACGTGGTGCAGACGCTTCTTTTTAATTTAAGGGAAGCTGAAGTCTAACATCACTGCATTAAAAACATTCTGGCATTAAAATCTCCCAGTGGCAGGAAGTTTCCAGAGCTGAGGCCCAGAACCACAACCTATTTCTGCTCTGTGCCAGTGCACTCGGATGCATGGCATGGCACCCCTGGGGTCCCGGGTGAGCGAGTGGCTCCCTTTCCCTCCTCCCTCCCCATGTTGGTCTGAGCTGGTGTTTGCCAATGTTAGTTATTATTCAGTGTTTTCAGCGTTCTCCCAGGCACCAGCAGCTGGTTGCCCAGTGGCTCTGCTCTGGTGGCAGTGGGCTGGGGGAGGACGTGTGCTGTTGAATTGGTGTGGAGCTGGATGGCATGCGGTGGCACAGCTGGCCTCGGAGCCAGCAGTCCTCGTGGCGCTTGCTCTCTGCCAAACTGGCAGGCGGGAGCGGTGATGTTGTGCCCACAGAGGGTAACTCCTGGTCTGTCTTTACTGTAAACCAGGCAGTTTACACCGTCCTTGATGCCAGGGCTGCAGCTTATGCTATCCACGCTCCCCCGGCTGCTCTGCTCCTCTCTCCCTGCCCTGCTGAAACATCTGTTTTGGTTAAAGCCCGTGTATCTCTGAGCCAGACAAGGAAAGGTTTCTGCCCACAACCAGCCAAGAGGTTCACGCAGATACTTGAAATCTCAGCACCCATCTGCAGGGCTGCAGTCTCCCAGGCCTTCCCTCTGCCATTCAGTGTGGGTGGAGGAGCTGGACACTGCTTTAAGCTCTTGACTGCTGCAAAAATGATGTTGCAGCTTTGGGTGGAAATTGGCTGTGGTCACCCCAAGCTGGCTGCGGAGTGTGGTGGGAATACACACTGCCCGGAGGGGAGGGGAGCAACCCTTCACAAAACCTGCCTGGAGCTGGTCTCCATCCACCAGAGCAGAGTCTGGGCTGGGGGCTCTTTCCCTTCTGCTTCCCACCCTGGGCTTTAAGAAATGCCTCTTGCTTTCCAATGGAGACTGCCTGTGTGCAGGGTTTGTGGGCTTTCATACCTGATGGCTCATGGCATTTGATATCCTGTGCCTCACTCGGTGTCCCAGAGCAGAGGGGACAGAGGGGTGACAAGTCTGCATAGGCCACCTCTCTCTGGTGCCATACCCTGAGGATGGGAGTGAGCAGTTGCGGAAACACCAAAGGCTCCTGTGAGCCCTGCTTCAGCCTTCCTTCAGTGGCCCCAGGGCTCAGACCCTCCCATTGCATCCCTTTTCCTTTCCCTCAGCCCTGTGGAGAAGGGGAGAGAACTGCTGAGGTTTCTTCTTCAGCCAAGTGGAGGGAAGCACATGATGGTTGCTAACCCCAGCACTCCAGCCAGATTCAGTGAAAATACCGAAGAACCAGAACAACTCCTATTAGAGCAGGGCTGGAGGATGATGCCCAAGCTGCTCCTTGTTTTCTCCACCAAAAGCCCAGCAGGACAGCATCGCATGTGCTCCCCCATCGACCTTGCAAGCTTATCAAGGGAACAGGGCGTTTCAGCCAGACTGGACAATCTGCAGAACGCTTCTTCTGCCTGCTTTCCCTTCCTCCAGATAAGATAAGGTGCTTGGGGAAGATGACCTGCTGGTCCTGCCTCCGGGACAGTGAGCACAGGAGGCTCTGCACCAGCGCTCCTGAAGCAGGGGCTCTGTGGGAGCAGAGGGTGCCTCCCAAAAGGCCACCTCTCACACGAACACCCAGCCATGGCACCCTGTGACAGTCCTTGCTTTGGTGGGTGGACTGCGTTTGGGCTGATCACAGCTGGGCTGGGGAAGTTAAGGAAGGATGGTTGAGTCTGAACAGAGCAGCAGACCTGCAGGGCGGCTGTCTGAGAGGCTTGTGGAAAAGCCTTGGGAGAAAACCCAACTCCTTCATAGAGTCTAAAAGGGTAAGACAGTCAGTACCTAAGCAGAGTCTCTTTGCTCCACCACTGCCCAACTTCAAGACCTTAAAAATCTTCACTCATCAGATTGGCCTGAAATTGGCCCCCAGGTTGCACATCATGGAGAGGGACCTCAACAAGCCTGCACAGATAACGTGGTCACAATAATTTCCACAGGAAACAACATGCTAGACACAGAGGCTGTGAGGCCGTTTTCAGACAGGGAAATACTCAGTTTGCAATGCAAACAGGAAAGGGTGGCACTTGGAAGAGGAGCTTTTCCTGTACCACAGACACCCTGGCTCTGCAGGACATCCCAGTGACCTGCTGGAAGATGGATGTGTCGGCCCTGCCAGCTGCAGGACCAGCAGCTGCTGAGGTGCAATTCGGTGCATTGCCATCCATGAAGACTTCCTCCCAGCAGCAGGAATTCACTTCTGGTTTCTTCACGAGGTTCTCAGCCTGGCTCCAGCTGAACCATGAGAGTCATGAACTGCCAGTTCTACTCTGCCAGTAAGAACTGAGCAAACCCGGAGGGACAAGCTTTAAAAGTTCTTTTGTTTTCCCTGCCTCAAAATTATCTTTGCTTCCCCCCCGCCGTGGTGTTTCCAGCAGAAGGCATTTGCTTTTCTCACTTACCTTGTTGCATTTGCAGCGTTGCCCTTCTTGTAGTGCTGCCGTGCTTCTGGGTGTCATTTTTTGCCCAGTGTTACCTTCCCCCGCTTTTTAAACCAAAATCCGATTTCAGTGGAAAAGTCTACAGCCTGCAAAGCCCAGTCCTTTATCCACAAAAGAAAAAGCTGCCATGGTTATCCCAGAGCCGCCTTAAGCACCACTGGCTTTTCGGCGCTTTCTAATTACCAGATGACAGGCAGGGGATGATTTTAGCCAACGAAGCAGTTGTACTCAGTTGAACCACCCAGTAAATGAGAGAATTTCCAAAATAGCACCGCAGGCTGCAGAAAGCAGACAAGGGATGGGAGATCCCCCTCGGTGCCTGCAAATGGTGATCCCTGATGGCTTGGCGAGGTAAATTGCTGTGAAATCTCAGGGTGGAAAAGCAGGGTTCAGTTTGCAACAATCTCAGGAATTCCACAGGCGTGTCATGTCTGGGTGTTAAGGCTGTTATGCGAGGGATTCATTACCAAAAGATGGGGATTTTCTAGTCTTATTCTGCTTTGAAATGTTCGCTGTAAGAAACAACCCGCCTCAGGCTTCCACCTTTGCTCGCCTGCCTGCTCCCAGCCCGGGCATGGCAGTAGCAGAGCTGGGAGCTGGATGAGCACCATGACTGATGTTTGACTTGCAGGCAGGAACGTACCCCCATGCTTTTGGGGTCAACATCCTCAACCTTGCCCCGACCATGCTTTATGAGCTAGACCTGTGCAGCTGGACCTGGCTGGAGGTCCCTGTTGTGCTGGGCTGGGTTTCTGTAGTCACGAGCATCACCCTGAGTGGTCATACATCTCCGCTGATGGAAGCCAAGTGTGGTGGAACAGGCAGATAACGTGGTCCTTTGGAGGGACTCAAGCTCCCAAACTGGCTGGAAAAAGCTTGGCGGTCTCTCTGAACTAAATGCGCCGGTCTTGCATCTTTTCAAATAAGTCTATAAAGACTGAATCTTCCTGGGCTGCATCAAGAGAAGCATGGCCAGAAGGTCAAGGGAGGTGATTCTGCCCCTCTACTCTGCCCTGGTGAGACCTCACCTAGAGTACTGCGTCCAGCTCTGGAGCCCTCAGCACAAGAAGGACATGGAACTGTTGGAGCGGGTCCAGAGGAGGGCTACTAAAATGA